>JBBPBX010012099.1:6618-22454 GCA_038048925.1 Garcialebias charrua | reverse complement strand
CACACACACACACACACACACACACACACACACCCAGGACTGATGCAGTCCTTAGAATGAAGGACATAACGGTTCAAAACAAAGAAAGTGTTCAGAAGACCTGACTTAACTTTGCTGGATTTATTACCTGAATTATTGAGTGTGAACTTTGATGTTTTGAACCACTTTGGCTATGGCTTCCTTAGAGGAGTCAAAGGAGGAGAGGGCATACTCCAGGAACCATCTTATCACCATCAAACTGGTTGGTCCAGTGAGTGTGCTGCTTGTGGGACTAAATTTGTTGTGGCTCCTCAGACTGATGAAGTTCTTTATGAAGGACAAAATGTTTCAAAACAAAAAAACTGTCCAGAGGACCTGACTTAATTTTGCTGGATTTTTTACCTGGATTTTTTGAGCATGAACTTTGGTGTTTTGAACCACTTTGCCCATGGCTGCCTCAGAGGAGTCAACAGGGGGAGAGGGCGGACTCTAGAAACCATCGTCTCACCATCAAACTGGTTGGTCCACTATGTGAATGTGCTGCTTGTGGGACTGAGTTTGTTGTGGCTCCTCGGACTGATGAAGTCCTGAAACATGCTGGTGAAGATTCTCAGTCGTCCAGGACATGATAAATCAAAAAGGTGTTCAATACAAGATCAACTGGACTTTATTTGTAACAGAAAACGTTTCGACTCCCATCCGGGAGGCTTTCTCAATTCCATGAACAACTGTGAGAAGTTTGGAGTTATAACAGAACCACGCACCATCATATGTAAATTTCAAGCTGAGGTAACACATACATGTAAAGTCCTGAAACATTTCAAAACAAACTGTCCAGATGACTGAACATTGTTGGATTTATTATTTGATTAATGAGCATGAACTTTTGTGTTAGTGCATATTCCTCAATGTCAAAAACTGTACATCAAGACCAAATCTTATGGCTCCATATTCGTTCATTCATTCATTCATTCTGCCTTTATTTAGACAGATAAATCACATTGAGCCTTGAAGGCCCATTTACAAGTGAGACCTGTCTAGACAAACAAAAAAGAGTGAAAGTGACACATCTAAAGGATTTGGAGGGGGAAAAAAATCATATCAAACTCTTTCTTCTTGGCTGAGAAGAAAGACCCTGATATTGAAAAAACACCCCCACACATAAAGCACATGGTGACATAGACATTCTATGAGGGGGGGGGGCAGACAACAAGGGCAGTGAGAATGTCCAAGGACACTCCCGGAGGCAGTGTAGGAGTTCGGATAAGGATGGAATCATCAGCAGTTCCCTCTGGTGAGATCCATAAACATTCTTGGGGGTGTTGGGGAATGGTAAAGGACAGTGCCAGTGAGAATCCAAGAGTCCTGAAATGATGACACATTTATTCAGCTGGTTCCCCCTGGTTGATCCGTGGGCTTCCTCGGTGGGAGGGAGGGGGTCAGAGCGTCAGATTTATTAATTATGTTTTTTGATAGGGACTGACACACAATAACATAGACCAACTGAATAAAGCTGCAGTCCCATGCCTGTATCATGGTGCTTATAGAGTGAGCTACTTTGTAACTTGCAGCACTTGTCCCTATTACAGAGCCTCCAGACTAATTGAGATAAGGAGGCTTGCAAGGCCAGCTGAGGGAGCCAAATTCAGATAATAATAATAATAATAATAATAATAATGAATTCAATTTATAACGCACTTTTCATTAATGAAAATCTCAAAGTGCTACAAGGAGCAACAGAATTAAATGACAATAAAACAAATAATAAAACAATTAAAATCAATAACAATATCAGCTAAGATCAAAAGTAGAATCATGAGGAGGTAGAGTATGCTTGGTCGAAAAGAAAGGTCTTCAAGCCGCTCTTAAAGTCAACCACAGACTGTGGGGCTCTTAGACAGTCAGGAAGAGAGTTCCACAGGCGGGGGGCAGCCACACTGAAAGCCCGGTCTCCCATGGTCCTTAATTTGGTTCTCGGAATGTGAAGGAGATTGCTGTTCTGTGACCGCAGCGAGCGGGTGGATGAGTATGGAATAAGAATATCCTTCAGATAATCTGGTGAAGTTCCGTGTAAGCATTGATGTGTAATGAGAGCAGTTTTGTACTGAATTCTGTAGGCGACAGGAAGCCAATGAAGGTTATGGAGAATGGGCGTAATATGTTCAAATTTACGAACTCTCAACAAGATCCTTGCTGCACTGTTTTGAATATATTGAAGTTTCTGAAGGTTTTTGCCAGGGATTCCAATAAACAGGGAGTTGCAGTAGTCGAGCCTGGAGGAGACAAAAGCATGGACGAGCTTCTCAGCATCGGAAAAAGTTAGGGATGGGCGAAGTCTGGAGATGTTTTGAAGATGGAAGAAGCAAGTTTTAAACAGATGCTTAATGTGATTTTCAAATGTAAGATTGGAGTCCATTTTTATTCCAAGATTAACAACATTAAGATAAACAACATTTATTTTGAAGACAGGCAGAACTTTACTGATTTATGTCTGCCTTGAGTTTTTATTGGTCTCACATAGATTCTGAAACATCCACCATGGTCCATGCCTGATAATATTCCCCGAGGTTTGAACCATCTTCCCAGCGAGTCCTGGGACTGCATATGGCCTGCAATTCTCACAAATCACCTCCAGTTTGTGATCCAGTCTGCTAAACAATAGAGTCTGGGTGCTCGAGACACAGAGCAAACCTTCACATAGGCGGAAGCCTGACCGTTCCAGATTATCTGCAGCCATCTTCTTTGTATGTTTTTTTTCTTCCCTTTTATAGATGGCCTCCCTTCTCACCTCACAGCCATCCTCTCACACCGATGCATAACAATTATCCACAAAAAGAGCACAAGGCAAACACACCCAACCTCCGCCCGCAATCCTGCAAAGCACATGACAGAACACAGAAACAAAATACACATGCATAACGACTAATAATATTCATGACCTTGCAGTAGATTTCCATAAATAAACATACCCATACATACCTACAAATATATATACATATACATTCATATCACACATCCATCTACATATCTGCATATGATATCTACATATACATCCCTGCATCCATTTGTGTGTGGCTGTGAGCATGCATAAGTGAATAAGGTTCCTCCAATAGAACATTCAGTAGCGACCGTGAAGCATCAGAGATCCGCCCCCCCAAGGCCCGAGGCAGACGAAGGGGCGATCAAAGCCCAAGACCCCAAGAAGGACCCAGAGCCCAGAGTCCCCAGGGCCACCCGAACAGGACGAGCCACTCACCCTCTCCCCAGATCCGACCAAGGGGGAGAACCGGACGAGCTCCACCAGCGACCACACACAATGACCCCCGGGGGGCCAACAGCAACAAGCCCATAGGCCCCCGCCAGAGCCCGCTGCAAGAGCCCGCTGCACTGACGTAGCCCCAGGCCCGGGCACCGAGGCCCGGGCACCGGGGGCACCCACCCCTCAGGCCCAGACCGATAGGACCAGAGGACCCGAGCCCCACCAGGCAGCCACCAGGCCGAGCCGACACACGCCCAAGCGCCCAACCCCTGAAAGCGACAACAAGGGCCCCCAGCACGCCCGCAGGCAAAAGGACACCCACCCGGGGGCCACGTGGTAGGAGCGCGACACCAAGTAGCCTCAGATGTAACAGAGAGGGGGCAGTCCTAATCCCAGCCTGACAATTAGACATTCATACACAGACACACTCACTCAGACCCACCCTCATCCTCACTCACACAAAGACAAACAATAACGACACGTTCCATTCATAATCCTGATGCACCCTCTATACCCCCTAGGTCCAAGACATGTACCTGCCCCCTACATGGGACAGCCATCTTATTTGTATGTTGATAAACCAGGGACCAGACAATTCCAAAAAACAGAAAACTTGTTATCATAAATCCAATTATATGTGCCACTCAGAGATAGACACATCACATTCCACTTCCTCCAGAGACATGTCCATCTGCATATGTGTTGGCCGGGCAGTTCAGCTCGTCTGAAGCTTGTCTCGAGAAAAAATGTGTCCATTGTGTTGAGAGACCTACTGACCAGATCCACAAAATTATGGTTCAGAAGATATAGAGAAAGACTCTGAAGCAGTTTCACAGACAGGACAGAGCAGCAAAGCAAAGCGGAGGAGGGAGAGGAGGGGAAAGTGTCCGCCCTCGATAAGAACTGTGGTCAAGTGACGATAATCACAGTTAAAAGTATATTTAAAAAAAACTTTAAGCCAGATGGGCACAATAGAAAACATGATAACATTTGCAAAATTAAAAGTAGAATTTCTTGAAGGAATGCATTAACCCCACTACCTTTTAATCCAGTGTTTTAAATGAAGATTATTTCACAATGAAAATAACGGCATAGCCTAGTAGCTGAAAAAGAACACAATCCACAATATCTTGTAGCATTGCAAGATGTTGCACTTAAATTTGTATTGTGAACTACTCTTAGCTACCACCACATCAAGCTTTAGCTCAGTCTCTATAAAATGGACTGAATTGTAGCCATTTTTATGTTTTTAAGGTCAGTTGCCTGTGACATCGTGCATTAGGTTCAAAGGAAAATGATGGTTAATAATTAAAAATTAGATTGCAACATCATAGTTTCAAATGTAAAAAAATAAAATAAACAGTGAACCACATGACAAGAGGTGAAATACAGACCACACTTTTTGCTAATATTGACCGACTTAACCTGATTCATTCATCCTTGGTTTTGTCAATATTTGCAAATGACTTCAACAACAGTAGGGGGGGGGGGGACACACCATCTCTAACAGCCTATAAGCAGAGAGTCTCAAAAATACACAAATGTTAAAGTTGCCAAACAGAACGTTTAATAAATAGCTCTTTTTTTAATTCTCTACCTAAATCTAGAAGAATTAGCTGCCATTTGAAAATAGGAATCTCGTATCGTTTATTATTATTGACTTTTGTTGCTTACGTTAAACAAAATCAATATGACGTTTTTTTGTTCAAGCAATGAGAATGAGTGTGCTTCTTTGGCCTCTTGCACCGCTACATCACAACCTAGATACCGGTAAATGAACATTTTGTAGCTGTTCAAACGATTTCACATGTAGAATTTGTGGATCTGCTATAGCATTCATGTAGCTTTTGGTTCTGGTACTGTAAAAAGAAATGAAATGACAAAGATGCAGTGTGGTTCGCTTGGAGGACCTGATGGGAAAAACATCTTGGCCTGAAAAGTTGCGTTGCGCTTGCAGCTGCAGCCATGCCCTTCATATCACAGGTGCATGGTCATGCTTATGAAGCAAACTAGAAAAGAACAACACAGGTTGTTCCCCTCTACTCTGGAAGAATATATCATTTTAGCTTAATACATACTAACACTCTGAATGATAACACATTTAAACATCCTTATCAAATGGAACTTATGATACGTTGTACGTGCCAGGACAACGTAGCACAACCATATCAAAAACTGATTGCGTATACATGATGATCAGCTACATGCAGAATCATCTGACTGACACGTTCCCTGTTGGCATGTTAAAAATGGGACTTTTGGGGGAATTTCCATATTCGCAATGTTCCTTTTTTGTATAATGTTTTTCTTGTTAGCATGGTTTATGCCTCTCACGGAATGATTCACACTCAACGTCAAGGACAAATAGTGAGAATAAAAACACAAGTTCTCATGACGTGGGTTTTTGTGACGTGTCAGAGTTTGTGGGGAAGCCAAACACAGCATGACTTGCTTTCTGATGTGTTGACGATAATCCCCTTTTCAAGCTTATCTCTGCTTTTCATAAGTTTTGGGTTTTACTCATTAGCACATACTATAGTTTTTTGATACTTGTAAAAAAAAAAAAATTATTTCTTTCTTTTTTTTTCTTCTCTCTTTTGTTTTCTATTGTTTATTGTTTATTGTTTAAGGAAATTCTACCATTGCTGTTCATCATTCTTTGCAGGTCGCTTTCGTAAATGAGCCATGAGGCTCAATAAGATTTACCTGACTAAATAAAGGTTGAATATTTCAAAAGCACTTTCACCATGATACATGCATTTCAGAGATGTAGGCAAAAAAAGAGACATTTGAAGAAGCACACAGTGTGAATAGAATCATTCTATGCAGACTAAATGTTTGGTTTTCGCTCTTTAAATTACGTTTCTGTAGGTTGAGATCATATTATGGAAGCGGTTATGTCTCATATTTCAAATTAAAATGGATTAATAGAAATGCTTTTTAGTTTCAAAATAAAGCTGCATGTTTTGACTCATAAATACAATTTAAAATGAATAATCCAAACTGCATTTTCATTTTCGTCTTCAAGACTGCTCAGTTTGTAAATTAATTAAAACGATGAATAAAATAACGTTTAACATTTAATTTTCAAAACATGTCCCAGTAAAAAGTGACCAAAAATCATTTTGAAATGTCAAATTTGAAAATTAAAATGAATTAACACAAATGCTTTTTCATTTCAAAGTCAAGCTGCATGTTTTGACTCATAAATACAATTAAAAATGAATACTTTTCATTTTCTACTTCAAGACTGCTCATTGTGTAAATTAATAAAAATGATAAATAAAACAATGTTTAACATTTAATTTTCAAAACATGTCCCAGTAAAAAGTGACCAAAAATCATTTTGAGACATAACCGCTTCCATAGAGGGTAAAAGGTCAGAACACCAACCCAAACAACAACCTTTTATCTTTCAGCAATGCCAGCAGGCAGCCACATCTCACTGACTACCCAGCAAGATCATCTTACCGGGAACACTGGGGCATTGTCTGCGGTCAGTGTAGGAGTCATTTTGCAAATATGCTGGACATTTTCATACTTTAAGGGACTGTTCACACATTTAAGGTGATTGGTGTTGTGACATGCCATGTTGTTCAACTGATAGATAGGACGAGAGGTTGACCTGTGTCACATATTAAAAACCTTTACCTGGTGTGCTTTATTTGTGCTCTCTGTCTGTGAGCTACTGAAGGCTCAGGTGTAACATATATAGACAACAGGTATTGGGTTTCTACTTGGTTGTGCTACTGGTACCAAGTTACACTCATCCTTTATTTATATGTGTTCTTCACTCCAGAGCTTTAGGGTGGTTGGTTGGGTGTTTGATCGGTTAAAGGTGGAGAAGGACTGTTTCTTTTTCTGATAAAGCGGCTCGCCAGCAGAGTTAACGACCTGAACTTGGGTCGATGCGGAACAGCGAGCGTATGAGCCCGTAGGACTCCCAAGGCAGTAGTGGTCAAGGTCATGGAGGACCAGAAGGCCCAGAATCAGGGGTGTATGGATCCCACAGCGCCTCCGCTTTCACCACCTTCACCTCCACCAACGGAGCCACCAGAATACCCGAGACCAAGGCTCATCTTCCACACACAGCTGGCTCATGGGAGCCCAACGGGGCGCATCCATGGATTTACCAATGTCAAGGAGCTGTATGCCAAGATAGCAGAGGTGTTCAACATCTCCCCCTCAGAGGTAACACAAAGTGACACTAAAAATCCTCCAAATTTAAAATAACCCAGTTGTTGTTCACTCTTGTAAAACAGGTGTTGGGTTTCCATTCCAGCATTTTTTTTCCATGATGCATTGTTGAAGATAATTTCCACATACTAATATCGGCCAGACTTTGTACTCAAGCTTCCACGCAATAAATCAATAGTGGAAAACAAAAAAAAACTAGCAAAACATAGACCAAGTGATGACGATTTTCCTCCCGATGTGTTTTAGTGAAAATGTAATAAAGAAAACAACCAAAATCCTTAAATGAATGTATTTTCAGCCTGTTATTAAAATAGTATATTTAGACATCTGTACAGGTTTGTGATCTAAAGAAATTAAGAGAAACTATCAATACAAGATGTTTTTTTTTGTTAAGTTACACATCTATATGGAGCTATAGGTGAGTAACTTGGACCAATAAACTGCATTGTATGGTCAGATGACTGCAAGCAGTTGCTCACGAGGCCGGAGTCTGATGTAAGATCAGACCAAGCCTTTAGTGGATCATTCATTCATTCATTCATTCAACCTTTATTTAGACAGATAAGTCACATTGAGCCTCGAAGACTCATTTACAAGTGAAATCTGCTAGACAGACAAAAAGTAATGAAATTAGACACATTAGGAAATGGAGGCGAAAAAATTCCTATTAAAATCTTTCTTCATGCTTGAGAAAAAAATATATAATATTAAAAAACACCTCGCACAGATAAGCACATAATGACGTAGACAGTCTGCAGAGCGGGGAGACACCGAGAACAATGAGCAATATTCATAAATACTCTCGAGGTCACCGTAAGAGTTCTGATAAGGATGGAATAATCAACAGCTCCTCCGATGAGATCCGTAAACATTCTCGAGGATGTCGGGGAATGGCCAAGGTCAACGCTAATGAGGATCCAAGAGTCCTGAAAATGATGACAATGTTTATTCAGCTGGTTCACTCTGGTTGACGGTGGAGTTCCCCGATGGGTGGGGGGTGAGCGTCAGATTACATGTCCTCCAGGCGAATTCAGATAAGGTGGCCTTGAAGGCCAGCCGGGGGAGCCAGATTCAGATAAACACACAGTTGTTTTGAGTACAGACAGAACATAATGACATCTGCCTTGAGTCTGTGTTGGTCCGAAAGATTCTGAAAATGTCCAAATTATGTGGCCACACACCGATGGAACGTACCTGTGTAAAAATCCCCAAGATCTGATCCATTCTGCCCAAGGCAACTGAGTCTGGGTACACAGGCAAGAACCAAGCCATCACAAAGGCAAGCAGCGTGATCGGGTCTCAATTTGCTGCAGACAAACTTCCTTAAATTGTAGATAAAACCAGCAACCAGCTGAATCCAAAAAGCAGGAACCAGTTATCATAAATCCAATTAAATATGCGTCCTTTAGATCCACAGATGACAGCAGAGATAGACAAGTCTTCAAGTCGATGAGATATCCAGCTGCGTGCGTGCCAACATGGCAATCGGCTCGCCTAAAGCCTGTCTTCTCTTTGAAGATATGTTATCAAATTGTGTAGAGGACCAACTGGCCGAAAAAGTCCATCGTTTTTTTGTTTTTGTTCGGAAGATATGCAAGAGAGGCTCAGAAGCAGTTTCACAGGCAGACAGAGCAGCAAAGCAAAGCGAGGAGGGAGAGGAGGAGCGTCTGTTCTCGGCAGAAGCTTAGAGTAGAATACAGGTAGTCCCCGATTTACGAGCGAGTTCCGTTACAACGAGGCGCTCGTAAACCGGAAATCTCGTAATTTGGAACGGCCGCCACGCTTCTCGTAAATCCGGAATTTCGCTCGTAAATTGGAACGGTTTTGCTAGCGCGACTACGAACACTCGTTTTTCATCGAAAAACTGCTTATGAGTGCATAAAAATGATCGGAAACGTGTGTCCACATGTTTAGCTAACGAACTGTGGTGAAAAAACACAGGAAAACTCAGTATTTTTTGCGTTTTTTCCAAAAATTCGCCAGCTCGTAAGTCCGGAACCTCGTAGATCAGAGCGCTCGTAAATCGGGGACTACCTGTAGATCAGATGCGGCCATACTTGCACACTCTGTCTTGATTCTGTTTTTACTGCTGAACATGCTTAAACACTTCCTCCTGGATGTCAGGATGTTTTCTGTGCTTTGGACAGACAATTTAAATGCAATAGTTAAAGAATAAGATTTAGAGAAAATAAGTCTTGGGTAAATGATCTTACATTTTGAGTATGGTGCATTTTATCCATAGGGGAAAAAAACAAAAACAAACACTGCATAAAACTGTACAAAGTATTTAAAAATATCTTAAAACAACAGTAATTTACCCTCTAAACCCCTTTACTAAAACTAATGATTGGTATTTTTCTGTTGAACCCCTCATACTAGCACTCAGCAAGAGACAAAAGTACTATGCAACACTGGTTATCATATACTGTACTTATCAAGCTCAAGGCTATCTTGAAGGTGTTCATATCTGTGTAGTTCATGGCCATAAAGCATAATATGTGTTTGATCTTGTCAAGGCACACACCAAGGTTGTGTCTTCGCACCACACATTTTCCTTTGTAGCACAGGAATATGAAGTGCTTTCAATTTTCTGAAATCGCATACAGAATAGTGTGGAGTATTGACAGTTACAAATTGATGTTGTATGTTGACTACCTGCGAGTTGCAGGCTGCGATGTAAACTACCGTACTATGTACCAGGGGGAGAAAAAAAAAGAGAGAAAGAATTAGAACCAGAATATTTTAGTAAATTGTAGTTCAGTTACTGCATCAACTTGTGAATCTGCACGACCTTGCACTGCATATGAAACTCCAAACATAAGGTAATTTAGAGAAACATATCAGTAAATTCTGTGTCACAAATACTTTTCTTGATCTTTATTGGATTGAAGAGAAGCAGAACATCTAATGTACTAATATATGAGACGACCTTGAACCCAAGTCAGATACTGTAGTTTTGTTTGTAAGGGCAGCACTATTGAACAGGTATTGTGAGATAACAGTTCATTAAGGTTATCTTTGATTTATTTCATTGATTATTAAACAATACAAGACCTTGAAGCTGAAGGCTGATAATATGTTTGTCTTCCATAGCTTATTTCATATGTAAAATGGTTACAACACCTAAACTACTTTTCATTTTCTAACCTTTTGAAAAGAAAAGCATTAAAACATTGTTAATGATTTATTTTAGTGGCTTTAGCAGGAGATTGGTGAAAGCACATTTAAAAGCAAACCTTTTGAGTCTACTGCCCTCTCCTGTCCTATTTATATATTGCAGCTTTATTTGTTTGGAGTGAGGGATGGGGGAAGGTTGGTAAAATCATATATATAATATACATATATATATGTTTATTATATCTATGGGTAAAATGACGTTATTTTTCAGCATTTTAACCAGGTAAATTTGTTACAACCAAACTAGAAGAAAAATAAGAATACACATGAACATGGTCATAATGTAATTCTAACATAAGAAATACTCAGTCCAAAACAATCCTTAAATCTGCAGATTTATGCAGCTTTATGACAGACACAAATATCTGCAAACAGTTAATGCTTGCAGAATGAATGAGGAAAACTGGATTTCGTCAAATCAGCTTTTAAAATTATTATTTTTATTTGTTTGTTTGTTTGTTTGTTGGCATGTGCATTTCTTTAGATCCTTTTCTGTACCTTAAACTCCCATAAAGTGGACATGCAGAAGCTGCTGGGGGGACAGATTGGACTGGAGGACTTCATCTTCGCTCACATCCGAGGGGAGACCAAAGAAGTGGAGGTGATAAAGACAGAAGATGCTTTGGGTCTCACCATCACAGACAATGGAGCTGGCTATGCTTTCATTAAGGTGAATGAAAGGACAAACAAAACAACAAGAAAATGTGTGTTTCTAATTGGCTGCTTGCAAACAGAACACAGAAAGTGATTAAAAAAATTAAAACTTCATGGCACAGAGACAAACAGAACATTTGTTTCAAAAGAAAACTCTAAAGAACCAGTCAACCCTCCTAAATATGACATATCTTCTGATTAAGTTCATACAAGTATGAGTTCAGGCCATTCTTTCCACCTCCAGAGAATAAAAGAAGGCAGCACCATAGATCGGCTGAAGACAGTTTGTGTTGGTGACCACATTGAGGCTATAAACGACCAGAGCATAGTGGGATGTCGACACTATGAGGTGGCAAAGATGCTAAAAGAGCAATCAAGAGGCATCCCCTTTACTCTGCGCCTTGTGGAGCCAAAGAAGGCCTTTGGTGAGTATTGTGTGTGTGTGTGTGTGAGAGAGTGGAACGTGTTGGTCAAAGAGTTTGCACCCAATATAATCACTGACGTTGGGTCTGTGCACTCAAAGCCATTAAGACTCATGATTCTTGTACATATTTGGAGTGAAAAAGCCATTCTTTCAGCAGTTATGTCAAAGTTATCCCTCTTAATAAATGACAGACTGAAAGCCAGCAGAGCTCTTGGTGTGCTGGGAACCAGGAAGTTCTTCATACACCAAACAGAAAGAGATGGAGACGACTGTTTAAAGATTGCCGGCTGCCTACCAACATTACTGCGAAAGTTGTTGGTCGCTGACGCTACAGTGAATGTTTCAACTTAGAATGATTTAGCCCTCTTTGGAAAAACTAGAGTGCTTCTGAAAGGAAAAGCACGGCTGAATGATTGAAATTTTTGTTCAGTAAAGAAAAAGCACATAAACAAAACTTTTAGATGTTTGGAGAGCTCAGTCAGATGAGATTATTGATGACTAATAAAATATAATTTAAGGCATGCACAGACAAAAAAAAAAGAAACAGAAAATTTGAAACAGAGGCTTTATATTTCATTTATAAATTGCAGGTAATTTCCTAATAACAGCTTTCCAACATGTTTTTTTAAAGGACACTTTTAGGCATTTTCCATTTTTTACTTTAAAATGCATAAAAGTGCACCCATTTTTTACAAATACCTGTTTACATGTTTACCTTCTTCTTACCGTTGTTCTAAAAAGGTGTTCTTTTAAAAACAGCGGCCGAAGGTCTTCAAACTCCTTGCTTCAATAGCTCATCTATTTTACAACCCTTTCCACAGAAGTACAGTGAAAAGTTAAATGGTTGACTTTGTGTGAGTGACTCATGTGCGTCATTGCTTGTCATTAAAATGTAACATGTGATGTTACGTGTCATAACATATCCAAGTGTAGTTCAGTGTGAAAACATTAGGTAAACATTCACAGGGATGTGCAGAAGAAAGAGCTAAACTGAAAATGTGCCAAACCTTTGCAAATGACCAGAACATTTCAAACAGCCTGGGAAATTACAGTTTTTATTGAGACCATTAAAAAAATACATACAAATCTGTTCCTTTTGAGGCAGAATTTTAAGAGTGTGGAGTGGCTAAAGACAATTGTTCAGTAGTTGTAGTTTAATTACAAAAAAGTGGATAATTTTTAAGACAAAATCTGAAATATAGACAAAGGCCTGTATCTTAAATGCTTAGTGAGACAAGTGGTATGATTCATTTATTGGCAACACTTGCTTACACAAATCTATTCTTTATGTACTCGACTAATGGAAGTTTCGTTTAGGCTTTGGGAGTTTTTTTTTATTTTGACTGTTTCCTTCCGTAAAATGCTCTACCTGTCCAAAGGAGTGGAACAGAGTGAACTGGCTGCTTATCAGACAGGAAACCAAATCCACAGTCAAGTGTCTGACTTCCTGCTCCTGATCCGTATCTCTTGTTACCCTTGATAACTAAAGGCTCCAGTCCATTTCCATGCACATTAAAATACCAGCAGACTGTAAACAGGGTCATTGGGACTGAGCTGAGCGACTGGACAGATATTCTTCTAAAGCTGCAGACTGTGGGAATCTGTCTTTCAGACTGCTCTGGTTATAACAATGGATCAGTATTGTGTCCAGCTCTCTCAACACATTTAACTGCTTGCCCTGTTCTTCCATCTTCTTCTTCTTCTTTTGGCTTTTCACTCGTCAGGGGTCGCCACAGCGAGTCATCCTCCACCATCTCAATCTGTCCTCACTCAACTACCTCCATGTCCTCTCTAACGTCATCAACCCTCAGTCCTTCATTCTTGATTTTCCTCTTCTCCCTCTGTCTCCTGACACGTTTCCCTCCTCGTGGTCTTCGACTAACAGCAGCACAATTTCTGCCGGCAATTTCCCTGGTCGTTGTTAACCTGGGCCATGACCGATTCAGTATGGTTTTTGCTTTGATGACTGGCTTTGAACGTTATCAACCATTAAATGGGCATTATCAGTTATTATCATCCCCATACGAAGCGGTCAGATTGCCCCTCCTGTACCTCCTAGGAGGTTTAAAGGTACGTTGTCACCGTTGGTAGCGATGACAGCAGGCTCCGTCTTTAGCTGTTAAAGTTTATAGTAAAGGGTCTAGCGTTAGGTTTAGGGTTGGTCCTCTGGGTCAGGTGTAAGGTTAGGTTTAGGAAAATGGTTACATAAGCTGAAAAAACAAAAAAGAACCACTTCTGGGTTTACGGAAAGACGCTGCCTACTCACAGCGATTATAACGCAAATAACGTTCTTTTAAACCTGCTAGGAGGTGGGTTGGACAGTTTTGCCGCTATAGTATGGGGATGATAACAACTAATAACGCCCATTGAATGGACTGACAACATCCGATGCGGCTGTTTGATGAACTCGCATTATGGTTTTGGCAAAAGTGTCTTACATTGGATGCTGTTCCTGTCTGACACAACCTCACCATTTACCTGTGCTTGGGGACGGGCACATGAGATACATGGCTTGTGTTCCCATTGTGTCTGTTTTGCCCTGTTCTTCCATCTCACATGAAATCCCTGCCTCTACCTGCTCTGTGTGAAGGATCTCACCATCAGTCTGGTCCGTTCCACTGGTGGTGAGCTGAGCAGAGAACAACACAAAATGGCGTGCCGAAGCTTATAGGAGAAATTTGTGAGAAACGCCCTCAAACATCCAGAGATAAAAAAAAAAAAGACTGCATAATTTTTTTGCACCATGTCATGACCACTGGCCTTACCTGGTTTTAGAGCGCTTGATGTGCAAACCAGGTAAGTGACCCCGTGCTTGGCAGCACGACAGCTCAGTGGTTAGCCAGCGGCTTCGGATGTTGTCAGTCCATACAATGGGCGTTATAAGCTGTTATCATCCCCATATATAGCGGCGTAACTGTTCAATCTACCTCCTAGCATGTTTAAAATAACATTATCGCTAAAGACGGAGCCTGCTGTCATCACTACCAACGGTGACAACGTACCTTTAAACCTACTAGGAGGTAGGAGGGGCAATCTGACCGCTACGTATGGGGATGATAATAATTGATAATGGCCATTTACCGGGTTGATAACGTTCGAAGCGGGTGGGTTAGCACTGTTCCCTCACAGCAAGAAGGTCCTGGGTTCAGTCTCCGGTTGAACCTGGGGTCTCTGTGTGGAGTTTCCTCCCACAGACCAAAACCATTAGGCTGCCTTCAGGCCCTTCCTGCAAAAAAGGTCTGTGATCTCAATGGGATTTGCCTGATTAAATAAAAGTTAATCATAATAAAAAATAATCTTGATAAATTCTATATTTGAAGAAACAATTTGTTTGTTTATGCAGTTGTCCTGGAAGTTGTCTGGAGTATGAATATCAAAGTCAAAAAGTCAAAGTCAACTTTATTGTCAGAACTGCAATATGTACAGGACATACACAGGACCGAAATTGCGTTTCTCTCAGTCCCTCGGTGCAACAGTAACCATCTAAACACTAAACACTAAAACATTTAATAAACATAAGCATAAAATAGTAAAAGTGTAACACTGTCCTGAGTTTTTTCATAATAGTATAAAAGTATGAAAATTTACACCAACACTGAAACACCAAACACCCCTAAAACACCAAACACCCAATGAACATAAGCATAAAATGAAATAATAAAAGTGTAATACTGTCCTGAGTTTTTGCATAGTAGTATAAAAAGTATAAAAAGTATATCTATAAAATAAACTGAAGGTTCTAGCATTGACATTTGCAAAGAGTGGCACAGCAGCATATAAGTTAATGTACACAGTATATGTATGAGGTAGTTGATGTTGGTATAGAGGCAAAGTGGCATATGCAGTGAGGCACATAAGGCACATTTGGCATCCTTAGATAAGGCTAGTCAGAGAATGCTGTATATGTATCAGCAGTAGTGTAGATAAAAGTAGTGTAAATGTAAACAGTAGTAATAAATGTAAAGCAGTAGTAATAAATGTAAACCGTATTAATAAATGTAAACAGTGAATGTAAACAGTAGTATGACTATAGGCAGTAATGTAATACAAACATTAGTGCAAATATGAGAAGTAGTGCAAACTGAATGAGCACAAGTGAATAACCCGTTTGATGACACAGAGTCCAGTGTTAAAAACTTTGTGTTG
>JBBPBX010012098.1:0-54677 GCA_038048925.1 Garcialebias charrua | reverse complement strand
CATCCATTTTATAATGTTTTTGTTAAATATTTTGTTTTTAATTTTGTAAAAAAAAATCTGTATTTCTCTTTTATGTTTGTCTATTGTTGATTGTTTAAGGAAATGTCTACTGTTACTGTTGTCATCATTCTTTAGTTTGTAGCAGGTCGCTCTTGTAAATGAGTCCTCGAGGCTCAATGAGATTAACCTGATGAAATAAAGGTTGAATGAGTGATATAACAGAAAAGGATGTGTTCCACTCTTATTTTATTTATTTACCTTTGTTCTTGGTCTGTGTCATCTTTGTACAGGCCCACATCTGGATGGTACCAGCTCCAAAGTTGACAGACCATCTAGGACAGGAGCGATAAATGTTTGAGACTCGAGCCGGTGTAGTTTTTCTCCCGATGCCAGGATGTCGGGATCTGGACGTGGTCCTACAAACACACGAGTGACATAATCACAATAAGTTTTGACAAAAGAAACAGGCATACAAACATTAACTCAGGTTATGTTCGCTCTGTAAAGCGTGAAGTGCAGACATCTTTTCCCCACAGTTCTGGGCTTTTGTACCACCACCTCGCTGCAGGTTCAGGATGGATCCCCTTACAACATAAAAAATATGTCAAATAAACTTAGAAATAAATAAATGTAAATGAGCAATTTGGTAGGACACTGTGGGACAGATTTGTGAGAGTTAAGATTTTTACGTAACTTGCAAATACTACTACAGTACCGGTAACTGATAGTGGTTGAGCCTGCATTTTTGATACCACCATTTATGATATAACAGAAAATAATGTGTTCCACTCTTATTTTATTTATTTACCGGTACCTTTGTTCTTGGTCTGTGTCATCTTTGTAAATCTCGAGTTCAGGCCAGTGCAGGAGGAACATTTGGCAGCTTAAAAAAAAAAAAGAAGTTGTTACAATTCCTTTATCAGCTGCAAACCTACAGAAATAATCTAAGAAATCAGCTTTTTCTTTTTCAACACCCAGTGAGATCTAAAACAGATCAGAACTGTTTTGAGCACACATATATATATTAATACTTGTTATAACATATTTAGCTTTAAACAAGTAATAGACTGTATATATTGATTCACTTAACACATCATTTATAGAGTATACACAGCACGCTACACACACACACAGAGTGATGGAAAGTAACAAAACCTGCAAAGTGCAGCTTTGTTCTCTTTTAGTGATATTTCTTTATTTCTGTTAAGAAGAAAGCATTTGAACATTACATGGACACAAACATATTTTTGGCACTAATGGAACCTCATAAAAAATACAATATACATTTTTATACCATATCTGTCTCAAATATTCCAAATAATTTATCACATTAAATTGGGCTTTTTTACACTGTTTGTATGTTGCAGCAGGAGCTAACGGTTAGCTCGCTAAGCTAGCTTCGTTTTTTCTTACCTTGAAAGCTGTGTGTCTGCTACTTCCTGTTGTAGTGAAAAAGACGTCGGTTTTAAAAAGTCTTCTTGTTGTAAAAAGTCTTCTTGTTGCAAACAATAAATCATCCGTGTTTTTAATTCATGTCGAGCACGAGCTGCTTGGTACAAACCGTGTTAAAAACACAGCAGGCGTTGTGTTGGACAGACCTGACATGGGTCCTCCTGACAAGATTTAGCGGACCTATTTCCGCCTGCGTAAAACTGTGTCATTGTGACTAGTCAAAATTATAATTCAAGATATCTCGTACGTCATTCTGACTAGTCATAATGTGAATTCTAGATATCTTAAATAGAAACGCCGTCTACATGATAAAATATTTAAGATATCTTGAATTCATTTAAAGATATCTTAAAAGGAATTTTGACTAGTCATAAGTACAGTTCTAGATATCTGAAATTGATTTATGACTAGTCATAATAGCTATTTAAGATATCTTGAATTACATTTTGACTAGTCATAAATACATTTTGACTAGTCATAAATACATTTAAGATATCTTAAATGATGATGTAATTTAAGATATCTGTAATTGTAATTATGACTAGTCAAAACTAAATTTGAGATATCTTGAAAGCAAATTATGACTAGTCAAAATTAACTTAGAGATATCTAGAATTGTATTTACGACTAGTCAAAATTCATTTCAAGATATCTTAAATTGAAGCCTCCATTCAACTCAATGGAAAATCTGACGTCATTTTGACTAGTCAGAATGTAATTAGAGATATCTCAAATACGAATTTTGACTAGTCAAAATGTAATTCAAGATATCTTGAATAGCTATTATGACTAGTCATAATTCAATTTCAGATATCTGGAATTGAAGTGCCGTGAATCCGATTTAATGTTAAAAGGGCTTGCCATACCGTCTCAACCTGGGTTTAGTCTCACTTTAATAGTTATTTTCATCCCCAGGTAGTGTTCGGACTGTTCTCTCCTACCTCCTAGTAGGTTTAAAGTTACATTTTTATCAGTGATAATATGCATCGCAGCTCGCATGTAAAACCGGAAGTTTATTTTAGTTAGCTGTATTTAAACGTGTTCCTAAACCTAACCTTATACTTGACCCAGACCACTGACCCTAAACTTAACCCTTGAGCCTAAACCTAACCCTGACCTTAAACCTAACCCCCAGAGCCTTGACTCTTAACTTAATCATGTGACGTATTATCATCGACGAACGTACATTTACCGGTAAACCTAGGAGGTACATGAATGGCAGTCTGAACGCTACGTATGGGGATGATAACAGCTAATAACAGATGATATAATCTAAAGTGGGTGTTTTGACTTTCCACATTGTTCAAAATTTACATAAACATATTAACTATCCTACAAATAAGGTGGCAACTGGGGTGGCAAAATATTTTCCTGTGGCAGCTGCCACTCTGTGAACCGCCACTGCTCTTGAGGCTGATGGCTTCTAAACTTCGGTTGATAGCTTTTATTAACAACCTGCAAGACACAACCTCTCAGTACTGTAATAAAAAAATAATAAAACATTTAAAAAAACTAGTGAAAGAAAAAAAAAATGAAAGGGTGTTGGGGAGGGGGGAGTGGTGGACTTGAATTATATATTTTTTTACGTATACATCTTTTATTGTCAACACTTTGGTGCAGACTGGTTTGGTGGTTATCTCTCTGTGAAACCTTTTGGAAAGTTTCCACATCTTGCCATGCATGAGTTCATGGGTTAAGAAAGCAGTGCACCTTAAAGTTGAAGCCTGAAAAAAAAAAAATCCAAAAAGAGACAGAGGATTCCTAAACTTGACTTAATGCTAATATGAGCCCCCATTGGCCCCACTCATGGCTGTGTGGGGGTGAAGAACAAACACCAACCTGTGCTGCTGTATGGAGAATTTGTCAGGTGGCCGGTGTTAATCTGATGCCCTCAGGGTGACTGTAAAACAATCTGAAGCTGAGGTAAATCAACCTAAACCAAAGTGACAGTACAGTTTGTTGCTGAGCTTTTTGGTCCATCATCATCGTTTTCATGCCTGCAAGAACAACAGAACTTGCAGTCATCACTTGTTATGGAGTCTATGGATTCTGTGCAGGATATGAGAACAAAAAAATACAACCAGTGCATCCTTTTTTTTAAATTGTTTTGCAACTTAAAACACTGGAGAGAGAGAAAAAAAAAACTATATTCTACAAAGAGAACACACTTTGCAACACTAGATAATTTGTATCCTAGCCCCACAAAAAAAAAACCAAGACTTTTTTCTTAAAATGTACATTTCAGGGGCATCAGCATCATGTTTGCTTATACAGTGTATTGTTCTTTATAAAAATTCAAAACCTCAACAAGTCAACCCAGGTCAAACTCACGTACAAAAGGGGCCAAAAGCCTTTTCCAAACTAAAGGCCAATTTCAGAATCTACATTAAATCGAGTCAAATACTCAACATCTTTTCTTGGTCGTAGGTTCCTCAGCAAGAGTTTGATTTGTCTCATTTGATGTTTTCTTCTGCACTTTCAACATCATAATCAAAGATTATTGAAAAAAATTGAAGTGATAAAAGTACTTTGTTTTTTCTAAAAAAGCTAAGTCTGGTCCTCTGGACATTCAAAAAACAAAACAAAACAAAGCACATATTTTTGTTGCTTTGTTTTGTTTTGTTTTTTGAAAGTCCAGAGGACCAGACTTAGCTTTTTTAGATTTTTCTACCCGGATTATTGAGCATGCATCAGGGTACTTTGTATTTTATTCAACATATCATCTTGGGGGCCAGCTAAGATGTCAACGAGGGCCACATTTGGCCCCCAGGCCTTGAATTTGACACATGTAACATACAGGTAATCAAGTTAATGTATGTCATGTTACACAAACTTCTACTGAGTTTAACTGAATGTAGTTTACTGTAGTATTAGCATCCTCAAACAGCTCTCAGTGATTACAGTACATTCAGGCTTCTGGGTGCAAGTAATTTTTGAAAGCATCCAAATAAATCTGAACAGAATGCTTTTACACATACAGTCCCCACAAAATAAATCAAATCAAGTTTAGTAGCAAAGTGTCATGTCTGCAGTTAGAGTTGGATGTTTGAATTAACTTTACATTACAGGCTTGCCTAATATCATAAAAAAGTTCACCAATTGTAAAAAAGTATTTTTAAAGCTTTATTTTCAAATGAATATATATACAACTGTTATAATTTAGCAACGTTTATTTTTGTTGATGACTAAACTCTGTAATGCAAAGCTTTTTTCTCCTATTCAGAACTAGATCAAATCATCATCTTAGGGGTATGAGACATGGATAAAAATGAAGGATACGTTTTTTTTTCTTGCAAACAATGTTTTACAGACCTAATACCGTATTTTCTGGCCTATAAGTCGCAGTTTTTTTAAACTAATTTTCATGTCCTGCGACTTATGGGGCAAAGCGACATATTTATGGATTTTTTCCCATATTTTTAGACCAATTTTTGGCTGAGATATGACAGTTTCCATTCATTCTGACAAAGAAATGGAGCAGTACCACTTTCGGCCGCTAGGGTCCACCGACCGTTCCCAGCTCATGTGTCCGAAAAAAGCCTCCTCTGCTCGGACTCACTCTGTCGCAGCCCGGCCTCCTGAACTCTGGAGGTAGGTCTGAACTAGTGTTTGTTAGCAAAATAGCTCATGAACCACACGACAGATTTTGATGAAACTTACAGAAAGTAATCACTGGATGGACATTTACAACCTATTAGCTGTAGGAGATGTTTGAGCTAAAATTCGATTTATTTATAATTTATTTTCGCAGCGCGCACGACCGTTTGGAAGACGTCAAAGCAAAACAATTTAAATCCAGCAGATTTGACCATTACGTGAATTTATTAAGGAACGGTTAAGCTCAGAAACACTTTTACTATAACGTCAGCTAAAAAATATACATTTTTAAGTGTTTATCTTGCTAAATTTTAAAGAAATGAAGCGTATCCGCTTGTGGCGCATGCACGTAGCGAAACTCCTTTTTAAATCCAGCTGATTTGACAATTACGTGAATTTATTCAGGAAAGGTTAAGCTAAGACACATCTTTGCTATAATTTTCAGCAAACAAATAATTGTTTTTACCATGTTAATCTTGTTAAAAGTCTTCCCGTGCACGCTTCTGTGGCCGCCATATGCAGCAGGGCAGTGACGCGTAACATACGCGATGCGTCAGCAGTGATGCATAATAGATGAGACTTATGGGGCGAAGCGACATATTTATGGATTTTTCCAATTTATTGGACATATTGGACTAAAGCGACTTACAAAGGGCTTAAATTACGGTAACCATTTAAAAATATAAAAAACAAACCAAAACCTTTTGTCAAATTGTTGTTATTGAGGGAAGCTGTTTTCGTAGACCTGAACTGTCGGATGTAATTGTTCATTTCTTGTATGTCACCAACACTCTGCACAAGTTCACTGACGCTCATCTCAAGTAAACTCTCATTCCTGACGTAGCCCTCGCAGGTCTGCTTCTTCTAGCTCTCCACTTTGCTGGAACTGGTTCTGTTGGACTGGGTTGGTGGGTCGGGTTGAGCGGTAAAGGGAAACAAGCAGCTGGAAATGGCAGCGAACGTGGAATGTGAGGAATTGGACTGTGTGGTAAGGGGCCCCTTCAAGCCCTAACAAACTCAGGGAGGTCTGAGGCCTGGTCCGGAGGCCTTGGATAAATAAACCATGGGAGATGACCATGCACTGTGCAGTTATGTACCATCACACATCCCCAGACTCCAAACACAAACCCCCGATCCCTCCTTCACCTCCACATCTTCTGTCTCACATGCTCTCTCCCCAATTTCCTCCTTTTGTACATCTCTCCATGGCTTCATCTTCCCCTCTTCACACCTAATTTTTCTCAACACCTCCATCTCCTTTTACATTTCTTTTTTCTTCCTTATGACCATCCTGTTCTCCTGTTTTCCTCCTTCTGTCGCTGTTCCATTTTTACATCTCTCCACAGTGACCTCACCCATCCAGCCATTCAAGCATGCACGAACTGCTGCCTGTCCCAGGTTCTGTATGGGCAGAGTTAAGGAACCACACTGGCATTCAGCCGTCATAGCTGTCGAGTCGCCAAGTGTTTAAACCCAGAAGGTGTTTATTTTTTCATACAGAAGCAGTGAGACTGCGCACGACTGCATTTCTTCATTGCCTTCTATAAGAAACAAGAAGGGAAAAATTACATTGAAGGAACTCAACCAAGACAAAAAAAAAGAGCAATAAATTAGGTCAAAGGATGTAAAAATGTCAAGATCCTTAATGGAATGCCTATCACCTGCTGCCTTTCACAGCAAAGTTTTAGAAGATCTTCTCAGGAGAGGAAACAATGGAGTTGTAGCTCTTTTGTTAGAATAAATAAATAAAAACATGTGCAGTGTCCTGTAATATAGCTATATACGGCACCAAAAGTATGCATTGTAAATCAGCTTCAACGACTACCATTTCAAATTTTAGTTCAATATATAGATAGATAGATAGATAGATAGATAGATAGATAGATAGATAGATAGATAGATAGATAGATAGATAGATAGATAGATAGATAGATAGATAGATAGATAGATAGATAGATAAACTTTATTACAGACTCAGGGTCCAACCTAGATAAGAGACAACAACCATGATAAAATAAAATACAAAATACAAAATACAAATAAAAAATTACAAAAAATTATAAAATAAAATAAAAAGAACAATAGAAAAAGTACCTAACCGTTCAGGAGGCAATCATACCAATGTCTCCAAAGCACAGATGAATATTTCACTGCACTATATTTGACATTAGTCAACAGTAGAATAATTCTATTATTAGACTTATGTAAACGACAAATAAATTTATACATAAAATTTCTTAAAACAGCCATCAAAGTGTTGACGCGAGCAGATACAAACAGTTCACTGGCACTGGTCCATCTGGGCTTATTTAAAAGAAGTCTTAGTGCGTCATTATAAGCCACCTTCAATCTATGAAGACTGGCTTTTTTAAAATTGCACCACAAATGTGCCGTATACAGTGATGAACAATATGATCTAAATAAGTTAATTTTCACTTCATCAGAACAGAATGCAAACTTACGAGCAAGGATATTTGCCTGAGCATATATCATTCGAACCTGACGGTAAATGTCCTCATCATCAGACCGACGGTCTGTCAACACATGACCCAGATACTTTACTTCATTTGCAACATTCAATAAAGTCCCAGACAGCTTAAAAAGTGGAAACACGCTATTTTTGTCCTCTTTAGTGCGACAAATCAAAATNAATATGAAAGTAGCTAAGGTAGTTCCTCTTTTTAAAAATGGTGATAAATGTGTGTTCAACAATTATAGACCTATATCCTTGTTACCACAGTTTTCAAAAATTCTTGAAAAACTATTTGTGAACAGACTAGATCAATTTATAGATAAACAAAATATTCTAAGCAACAGTCAGTATGGGTTCAGAGCAAAAAACTCTACATCAATGGCTCTCATGGAATTAATGGAACAAATAACTACTGCTGTCGATCAAAAACAATATTGTGTCAGTATTTTTGTTGATTTAAAAAAAGCATTCGATACTATTGATCACACCATTCTCCTTGAAAAATTGAACAAATATGGTATTAGAGGACCAGCATTACAGTGGGTATCTAGCTATTTAAAAGACAGGAAACAATTTGTACAAATAAATGATGTAAGATCTGACCTCTGTAATATCACATGTGGAGTTCCCCAAGGCTCTGTACTTGGACCAAAGCTATTTATTTTATATGTGAATGACTTGGTAAATGTGTCAGGACTCCTTAAATGTGTACTTTTTGCTGATGATACCACATTTTTCTGTTTAGGTGAAGATGTAGAACAAATGTTGGAATTGATAAAGACAGAATTTGTCAAAATACAAACTTGGTTTAAAATCAATAAATTATCATTAAATCTAGAAAAAACTAATTACATGATATTCAGTAATAAAAAGAAAACTGTTGATGTTCCACTCAAAATTGAGGGTGTTGAGATTTGTAGAGTGAGTGAGGTGAAGTTTTTGGGTGTTATCATTGATGACAAACTGACATGGAAACAACACATAAATTCTGTAAGAATAAAAATAGCTAAATCGATTGCAGTACTGTACAAAGTCAGAGACTTATTGAATGATAAAGCTCTGTATTTGTTGTATAACACAATCATTGTTCCACACTTAATCTATTGTACCAACAAGAATTACAACTCATAGTGCTACGATAATTGACAACATTTTCACAAATATAACAAATGGGGATGTGACAGGTGGTATCTTAACAACCGATTTAAGTGATCATTTACCAGTTTTCACTATCTACAGAAATGATCAAAACATTACAAAAGAAGTAACAATTAAGAAAAAAATAATAAACACATCAAAAAAAGCAATGGATCAATTAAAAGATGATTTACAGAAGCAAAACTGGAAGGACGTGTATGTTGATGATGTTAACAGATCATATGATGAATTTATGAACATTTTAGAAGCTCTGTATGAAAAGAATTGTGTGCAAAGAAATCGTAGAAAAAGAAATATTGTCGACCAACCTTGGATGACTAAAGGGTTGAAAAATGCTTGTATTTTTTTTTTAACTTGTATTCATGTTTCTTAAAAACGAGAACACAACAAGCTGAAGAAAAATATAAAAAATATAAAAATAAATTGGTAATGATTATAAGAAAATGCAAGAAAGAATACTATAGTGATTTATTAAACAAGAGTAATGGTGACACTAAAACAACATGGCGAGTTATAAATGATGTTCTAAAAAGTCATAAAGCGAAAACGAACATTGCAAAATATTTTGTGAAAGATGACAAAGAAATACATGATGAGAATGATATCGTAAATGAATTTAATCAATATTTTGTAAATATTGGATCAAGCCTTGCAGCTAAAATACCAAAAGTAGATAATAATGTGTGTCATTCAATTAAAAGTTGCACCAACAGTATTTTTCTTAATGGAACTAACAAAGAGGAAATTATGAAAATGGTAAAAAAAATCTCTCAGACAAGAGATCAAAAGACTGGGTGGACATGGATATGATGTTTGTAAAAGAAATAATGAGTTATGTTATTGAACCGTTTACATATATATGCAATTTATCATTTTCAACAGGAACATTTCCAGATAACATGAAAGTAGCAAAGGTAATTCCTCTTTTTAAAAATGGTGATAAATGTGTATTCAATAATTATAGGCCAATATCCTTGTTACCACAGTTCTCAAAAATTCTAGAAAAACTATTTGTGACCAGATTGGATCAATTTATTGATAAACAAAATATTTTAAGTAGCAGTCAGTATGGGTTTAGAGGAAAAAACTCTACATCAATGGCTCTCATGGATTTAATGGAACAAATAACTAATGCTGTCGATCATAAACAGTACTGTGTTAGTGTTTTTGTTGATCTAAAAAAAGCATTTGATACCATTGACCACACCATTCTCCTTGAAAAACTAAATAAATATGGTATTAGAGGACCAGCATTACAGTGGGTATCTAGCTATTTGAAAGATAGGAAACAGTTTGTGCAAATAAATGATGTTAGATCTGACCTCCGTGATATCACTTGTGGAGTTCCTCAGGGCTCTGTGCTTGGACCAAAGTTATTTATTTTATATGTGAATGACTTGGTAAATGTGTCAGGACTTCTTAAATGTGTTCTTTTTGCCGATGACACCACATTTTTCTGTTCGGGTAAAGACATAAAACAGATTTTGGATATGATGAAAACAGAATTTATAAAAATACAAACTTGGTTTAAATTAAACAAATTATCTTTGAATTTAGATAAAACTAATTACATGATATTCAGTAACAAAAAGAGAATTGTTGACGATCTATTTGAAATTGAAGATGTTGTGATCTGTAAAGTGAGTGAAGTTTCTGGGTGTTATCATTGATGACAAACTGACATGGAAACATCAAGTAAATTCCATTAAAAATGCCAAGTCAATGTTTACATTTAAGAAAATTATCAAAATGAATTTGTTAAAAAAATATATGAAATAGCGTAATGTGTATTGTATTAGTTAGAAAATCAGAAAGAGCTACCTTTCATTTTTTTATATTTTGTACGTTATCATTTATGGGATTGTCTTGTATTGTGTTTCTTTTGTAAAAAAAATGAACAAATTTAATAAACATCAACATAAACATAAACAAACAATGCTTCGGACAAAGCAGACCAGTGTTAGTAAAGTTTCAATTGAGTCATGGGAATTTAACTGTCTAGTTTATTGGCAGTTTTGTAGATCTGGAGAAGTATTATTTTAAATGTTGTTCCTTGTTGAGACATAATCTGGGGGGTGCTGCAGGAAGATTGGGTGTTGAGTTGTTTTTAGGGGATTTTGGTCCTTGTATAACGAATGCAAGACCTCATCTGCAAAAAGTAAAGCTGTTTACAGTACAAGCTGAATTCTGACATGGCTGCTACCTGTTTCTCATTCTGTATGTGTTGTGTATGGATAGAATCTCGAGACATAATGACAGAGAGGAGAAGGGTATCTGGTTTGTGGACCACAGGGTCTCATCTTTACTTTTTGTAGATGCTGTGGTTCTGCTGATCTCTTCAGGCCATGACTTGCAATGTGCACTTGGGCTATTTGCAGTGTAGTGTGTAATTTGAGAGCGGCTAGGATGAAAGTCAGCTCCTCCAAGCCAAAGGCCATGGATCTTGAAAAAAGTAGAATGTTTCCATTGGGTCAGGGATCGCTGTAATGTTAGGATGAAGTGGAGGATGAATAAATACTGTAGGTCATGGTCTTGTCTGCAGCTAGGTGGCACTGGTATGGCCTGTTGTCAAAGAGAGTTGAGTCAAAAGTGGAGCTATTATTAAATAATAATAATAATAATTTGTGATGTGTTGTCATTATTGTATATTCCCATACAATGGAAAAATCGGCTCTCTGCATTTAACCCATAGAACATGGGATGCACTCAGATGGAGCAATGGGCAGCTATTGAAGGCACCAGGGGAGCAACTGGGGATAAGGTGTCCTCAGAGACACCAAGAGATGTGCAATGGGGATCGAGCCTGGGACTTTCAGGTCCCGAGTGGCTGCCCTGCCTATACCCTATCTCTGCCTCACTTTATTGGTCTCCAAGAACAAAAAGGATATGGAAAGAACAAGATCCTGAATACAAAAAGGCTGAAATAATTTTACTATACCAAACCACACTATTTTATTTATAAGGCACTTTAAACAGCGACAGGGCCAACCAAAGTGCTGTACAAACAGAAAAAAATACAGGCAAAGCACACAGCAACATATAACATAATGTAAAACCAAAATATGAACAAAATAATAGCAGATAATAGCATAAGGACTAACAGTGTGATGCATACAGGTTCAACATAGCTCATATAGTATTGAAAGCCAGGGAATAGTTGTGGGTTTTTAACACAAACTGCTTTTTTATTTTATTTATCCAATAAATAAATAAAAGAAAACTAACTTCACCCAGGTCAGATTTGAACCTGGGTCCTTTGAGTGGAAGGCAGACGTGCTCACAATGTGCCACTCGAGACATGTTGCTCTGCTTGGGTCTACCCTATATTTAAAGGGACCACCTGTTCTAAAATACTGTGCGTGATACGTGATACTTATTACGTGATACGTATCATGTAATAACGTGATAATATCACGTAATAACGTGATACGTATCACGTAATAACATGATACTACATAAGCCCCCCAAAAATTTTTCCCCAGGTGGCAGCACTAAACTTCCGTAGGGTGCAGAGATGTTCAGTGATTATATGATGATGATGATTAGCCATTTAGTCGAAGTCGACTTTCAGCCACTTTATGGATCTGTCCTCTCTAAGCGTTCTTGTCCTCGACGATTAGTTTGAGTTCTGCGATCGTCTTGCTGGTGGCCGATTTGATTGTATCAAGCCAGCGTATTCTTTGCCATCCTCTTCTTCTCGTCCCACTCACTTTGCCCAGCATCATCGAAGTCTCCAGTGATTTTGCGCACATAACGTGGCCGAAAAAGGGCAGTTGCTGTTTGACAATTTTGCCCTCAAGCGACATTTTCGGCTTGATACGGTCCAGGACAATCTTGTTTGTTGTCCGCAATGTCCAGGGTATGCACAGTAGTTTTCTCCAACACCAGAGTTCAAAAGCGTCAATTTTTCTTCTTTCCGCTTTCCTGATTGTCCAACTTTCACATCCATATGTTGCTATGGGAAAGGCAATGGCGTTGACGAGTCTCGTTTTTGTCGCAATGCTCACGTCCTTGCTCTTCCAGACTTTATCCATTCCTTGCATTGCGGCCCTTGCCGTGTGCAATCCGCCTTTTGATCTCTGGTCCGGATTCGCCGTTTCGGTCAATTTTGGCTCCCAGGAAGATGAAATCTTGGACTGGCTCGATCTTTTCATCGTTGATCTTGATGTTTACTGCATCATTGCACGCTGTTGTCATTACTTTCGTTTTCTTGATGTTGAGGTACAGTCCCATGCGTTCACTTTCCTCTTGAACTCGTCGGATCAAGTATTCCAGGTCTTTTTCACTTTCTGCAAGTATAGTTGTGTCATCCGCATATCGCAGGTTGTTGATAGTCCTACCTCCAATATGGACTCCGATTATGGTCTCGTCCAGGTTGCATCGTCGCATGATCGTTTCGGCGTACAGGTTAAACAGGGCTGGAGATAAAATGCATCCCTGCCTGACGCCTTTACCGATTTTGAACCAGTCGGTGTTACCACACGATGTTCTGACAGTTGCTTCCTGATTGGAGTACAGTGTTCGTATCAACTGTTCAATGTGTTCTGGTACGCCCATTTGTTTCAAACACGCCCAGAATTTGTCATGGTCCACACAGTCGAACACCTTGGTGCAGTCGATGAAACACATATAGACGTCCTTCTGGTGCTCTCTAGCCTTCTCCATGATCCAACGTAGGTTTGCGATTTGATCCCTCGTGCCCCGTCCTTTGCGAAAACCGGCCTAAACATCTGGTAGTTCCCGTTCCATGATTGTCGCAATGCGGTTTTGTAGAATCTTTAGCAGGATTTTGCTGGCATGGGAGATGAGCGCGATAGTTCGATAGTTGGAGCATTCCTGTAGATCGCCTTTTTTAGGAATCGTGACAAAAACTGATCTTGTCCAGTCTATATATATATAGACATACATGAATATTTTGAACTGGATTTTAAGATGAACCAGTAGCCAGTGCCAAAACTGGATTAATATGCTCTCTTTTGCCTGTATCAGTTAAAAATTGGGCTGCTGCATTCTGTACTGGTTATAGTCGTGCAATGGAGGTCTGACCAATACCAAACCGGAGGGACTTGCAGTAATCGAGCTTGGATGTTATGAATGCATGTATTACTGTCTCCAAGTTATTTTTGGACAATATGGGCTTAAGCTTAGACAGTCACCTCAGATGGAAAAAATAGGATTTAACAATCATGTTTACATCAGGGTCGGCCGGTCAATAGGGGGCGCTAGGGCGCCGCCCCACTGGAACTTCTGGACCATTTTACATTGAATACTTTAATTTTTTTTATAAAAATGAAATAATAAAACAAAAATATTTCAAAATATATGCATATATGTTTTTAGTTGTGTAGGATAAAAAAATTATGAGTAATGATGAGTTATATTGTTTGTTTCAAAAACCTTTTTCTGATTTGTGATGTATTTCCTGTTTTGGGGGAGCAGGGAGCTTATCCATTGACTCTCGTTATAAATGGCGCATGCACAGTTATTCCACGTCATTAAAAAACAATGGGAAAATGCTGGGCACAGTTTTCATTGCCCTGGAAACGTCCATCATGAGCTCTACCTACTGATCCTGTGTTTCCGGCCGTTTATTTATTTATTTATTCATTTATTTATTTATTTTATTTATTGTCTGGAAAATTAGCCGTGCGGTCAGTGACTAAAGCAGGCTTGCTCAGGTAAGTTTTAAATAATTGAAAGCCCTTTATCTAATGTCTATTTGCATTTCTGACTGATATGCCTCTCATATTTTAGATGGCTGTTTGTGAAAAAAAGCCTTCACCTGACTGTTTATTCTTTTCTTTTTCCTTTTATAGATGGCCTCTCTTCTCACCTTACAGCCATCCTCTTCACACCATTATTAATTTTTTTATAGCATAGAAAGAAAGGAAAGACAGAAAGTAAGACTACAAAACATAACAATTATCCACAAAAAGAGCACAAGGCAAACACACCCGACCACCATCTGCAAATCCTGCAAAGTGCATAACAGAACACAGCAACAAAACACATACCGTATGCATAGATGAGACATAACATTCATGACTTTGGAGTAGACTTATATAAATATATATATATACCTATACCTACAAATATATATATATATATATATATATATATATATATATTCATTTCATTCATTCTTATTCATTATTCATTCATTCAACCTTTATTTATACAGGCTAGCCTTGTATGCTGCTGTGCCACTCTTTGCAAATGTCAACGCTAGAAACTTCAGTTTATTTTATAGATTTACGTTTTTATACTTTTCATACTACTATGCAAAAACTCAGGACAGTATTACACTTTTATTATTTCATTTTATGCTTATGTTCATTGGGTGTTTGGTGTTTTAGGGGTGTTTGGTGTTTCAGTGTTGGTGTAAATTTTCATACTTTTATACTATTATGAAAAAACTCAGGACAGTGTTACACTTTTTTACTATTTTATGCTTATGTTTATTAAATGTTTTAGTGTTTAGTGTTTAGATGGTTACTGTTGCACCGAGGGACTGAGAGAAACGCAATTTCGGTCCTGTGTATGTCCTGTACATATTGCAGTTCTGACAATAAAGTTGACTTTGACTTTGACTTTTGACTTGAGTCACGGGGACTCATTTACAAGAGGGACCTGTCTCACTCACACCAAACAACCATCCACTCTCACACTCACACCTAGGGTCAATTTAGAGTCACCAATCAGCCTAACAAGCATGTTTTTTGGTCTGTGGGAGGAAACCGGAGTACCCGGAGGAAACCCACGCATGCACGGGGAGAACATGCAAACTCCACCCAGAAAGGCCCCGGACCGGGATTTGAACCGGCAACCTTCTCGCTGAGAGGCAGCAGCTCTACCAGTTGTGCCACCGTGCTGCCCATATATATATATATATATATATATATATATATATATATATATATATATATATATATATATATATATATATATATATATATATATATATATATATATATATATATATATNTCTCTTCTTTTTTTTTAATAGATGGCCTCCCTTCTCACCTAACAGCCATCTTCTTCACACCATTATGACATTTTTTTTAAAATAGGATAGAAAGAAAGGAAAGACAGAAAGCAAGACTACAAAACATAACAATTATCCACAAAAAGAGCACAAGGCAAACACACCCGACCGCCGTCTGCAATCCTGCAAAGTACAGTACATAACAAAATACAGCAACAAAACACATATGCATAAAGGAGACATAACATTCATGACTTTGCAGTAGAATTCTATAAATATATACTGTATACCTATACCTACAAATATATATATACAGTAAATACATATACATTCATATGCAGTCACATATCCATCTACATATCTACATATGATATCTACATCCCCACATCCATTTGTGTGTGGTTGTGAGCATGCATAAGTGAATAAGGCTTCGCTAATAGAACATTCAATAGCGACCGTGAAGCATCAGAGATCCGCCCCCCAAGACCCGAGGCAGACATAAGGGGGACCAGAGCCCAAGACCCCAAGAGGGACCCCGAGCGCAGAGCTCCCAGGGCCATCCAAACAGGACGAACCACTCACCCACCCCCCAGATCCGACCATAAGGGAGAACCGGAAGATCCCCACCAGCGACTACACACAATGACCCCCCGGGGCCAACAGCAACATGTTCACAGATCCGCCGGAACCCGCTGCACCGACGTAGCCCCAGGCCTATAGGCACCAAGGCCCGGTCACCGGGGACGCCCACCCCTCAGGCCCCGGCCCGACAGGACCAGAGGACCCGAGCCCCACCAGGCAGCCACCAAGCCACACGCCCAACCCCCGACACCGAGGGCCCCAAGCGCGCCGACAGGCAAGGGCACACCCCACTAGGGGGCCACACCAAGCAGCCCCAGCTGTATCGACGAGAGGGCAGTCTAAGACCCGGTCTGACAAAATAGACATTCATACACAGATACCATCACACAGACCCACCCTCATCCTCACCCTCACTCACTCAAGGACATACAATAACGACACATTCCATTCATAATCCCGATATTCACTCTACACCCCCCAGGTCCAAGACATGTACCTGCCCACTACATGGGGCAGCCCACACCCAAACCCAGGAGGTAGACCCATTCATTCTGGGGCGGAGATAACATAATTTCATTCTAACACATGTACCACATGGTGCAAACGACAGTAACCGTGTTTCCATCCATTTTCATTTCGAATTTTGAGCTAATTTTTGAAATCTCGCAAATATGTAAATACAAATTAATGCGAAGCAGAAGTGTTTCCATCTACTGGCTTGTAGCGCATCTACCAAGCCACGCACAGCGTCATTACGTCAGACGTCAGCGTCATTACGTCAGACGTCAGCACTGCGCATGTCTACAGTAAACAGGAAGTAGCGGTTGAAAACAGAACCCGGCCACACATCTCGTCAAAATGGAGAGAATATTTCAGGTACGTGTTGCTATCGGGCAAGTTGTATTTATTCTGTCATGCCAACTAGTTTTAGCGATGTTACATGTTGTCCGGAGCGGAAACAGCTGATCAGTCACATGACGTGAATGTTCGCTACGGCAGAACTGAGTCGGCAAATCTGTTTCCATCTGTCGTTTTGCGCATCTGCTCATTTTCGAAGATCCCAAAAACCACCTCAAGCGAGCGTATAAACTTTTTGGCGAATTTGAGGAAGTAAATTCGCATTCTACCGTTTCCATTAAGCTTTTCTGCTGCGATACTTCAAAATGCGCATCTAGAAACCTTGATGGAAACACGGCTTGTGAGGTGAAGTTTTAAGCAAAAATGTTTTGCAACTGGGTATCACTTCAAGTCTGTGTTGTGAATGACTCTTATCTACAACCACTAGTTTAATATTACATATTTAATACAAATATTTAGTAGTAGTTATTGCCATTTTTTGTGTTTTCTAATGTCAGTCATGTGTTGTGTTGCCTCCAAAATGATTATTTGTAGAGGTATACAGTATTTTAATGAATTTTTTTTTTCCTGAATATTTCATAAAAATCTGTCATGTGATATTTTGCTAACAGAAAAATAGAGTTGACTTCAAATGGTTTATGGTAAAACTTTAAACAAAGCTCTTATGCATCTGTTAACACTCAGAAAACATGTTGAGGATCGGTCTCAGCTACTACAAATTTTACATCAACATCCATCCATCCCTCCATCCATCCCTCCATCCATCCATCCATCCATCCATCCATCCATCCATCCATCCATCCATCCATCTTCTTTACCCGCTTCTTCCATTTCAGGTTGCAGGGATCGCTTGTGCCCATATCCAGCCATCACCATGCGAGAGGCGGGGAACACCCTGTTCATTCAAGTCCATCAAAAATATCTGTAAACGTGATCAATTTATAGCTATTTTTATGGTGATTACTTTCTGTAAGTTTCATAAAAATGCTCGTTGGTTCATGAGATCAGGGCCGGCCTAAGGCATAAGCAAACTAAGCGGCTGCTTAGGGCCCCGGGGTCACTAGGGGGCCCCCTAAGTGCAACAGATTATTATTTAAAAAATTAGTAATGTCATTCTATTTAATCTTTAAAGTTCAGCTTTTGCGAATTGTTACATACATTTACATAGTTTTAAGAACTAATTATTCAACTTTAAAATTCTTTGTTTAAACCATTTTACGTGGTTTCATTGTTCATTTACATTATTTAAGTATTTCCTTGATATTTTTATTTTCTTTTGTCTGTTTTTGCACAATTTAATTAGTTTTTATGCATCCAAGTTATTTTATCTGTTGTTTGTTGTTGATCTTGCGCTCCAAATTATTTTGAACATTACTGTTGCAGTTCTTTGGAACCAAAGTTAATATACCAGATGACATTTTTGCAGTAAAATACATTGTATACTGGTGTTTTTTCTCCTTTAGTTACTTTTAGTACCAAAATACACATGTAACCAGGGCTGTCAGAGTTGCAATGGGTTTATGTTAGGTCAGTGAATGATCTGATCATCTGACTGTTGATTGCAGTAATACACATTACAGGTAGTCCCCGATTTACGAGCGCTCTGATCTGCGAGGTTCCAGACTTACGAGCTGCGAATTTTTGGAAAAAACGAAAAAAATACTGAGTTTTCATGTGTTTTTTCACTACAGTTAGTTAGTTAAGCATATAAACACACGTTTCCGATCATTTTTATGCACTCAAAAGTAGTTTTTAGATGAAAATAGAGTGTTTTTAGTCGCGCTAGCGAAAACCGTTCCAATTTACGAGCGGATTTCCGGATTTACGAGAGAAATGGCGGCCGTTCCAAATTACGAGATTTCCGGTTTACGAGCGCCTCGTTGTGACGGATCCCGCTCGTAAATCGGGGACTACCTGTATTAGCAAAAATAGAGGGCCCCAAACCAAATTTCGCTTAGGGCCCCATGGAGGCTTGGGCCGGCCCTGCATGAGATATTCTACAAGCAAACAAATACTAACATTCACACACACACACTTATGGCAGCGAGCAAGGTTGGTAATTAAAAAATTTTGGAACATAAAAAACAATGTTATCTTATTGAAACAACGCCTTAAATGAGTAACATAGATTCATTCAACCTTTATTTATACAGATTAATCACACTGAGCCTCAGGGACTCATTTACAAGTGAGACCTGTTTTAGACAAAAAAGTAGATAAAAGTAAACACAAGGGGAGGGGAAATGACTGCATATAGCAACATGAAGCCCATATATAATCTTTTCATGATGGATACATCCAATACAGTAGTCTTGGTTCCATTTCTGAAAACAAAATTAAAAGTTTGACAGGCCATATATCCTGTCATGCTAGTCCCAAATCTCTGTTTATTTGGTCAGTTATTCTGATGGAGAAATAATTTTTATGACTGGCTGCAGATAAAGGTCAATGAAACAAACAAAAAGAAACATTGATTTTCCATTTAAATGTCTGCTTTAAAACTAAAACACACACAAACACACAGTTTGATCTTTAGATATCATATTAAAAAAATAAAAAGTTGCTCAGCGGCACTGAGAACGTCTGCAGGAGTCAGAGCAGAGTCAGATCTGCCACCCACAGTCTCACACAAGATTAATTATGATAATGCATTTCTTTACCCCTTTGTCATCGTAATGAATGGTTGCCTTTCTGGGCCAAAACACACAGAACACAGAAAGAGACAGAGAAACACACTTTTCTTTAAGTCTTTGTTTGTGTGGTTGTAGCAGAGGTATTGTCAGATGCATCTAGCAGGTGGCAAATGCAAACTCAGACCTGCAGATTTAAAGAAAGCACAGGACCTCACAGGCAAAGAAATGTGCTCATATATGTCTGGGAGCAAACACAGCTGAAATACACTGATTCAAAAAAGGGGCTGTGCTTTTGGGATTTGCAAATAACAAGAAAAACCCTTCTCCTTACTAATATGAAATGACAATCTGTGTCAAATTTTGTACTGAAATTCACTCTTGAGTGACAATTAATACAAAATCTTATCATTTTCAAAAGTTAATGCATTTTATTTGTATATGCCAATAAAGATATATTCTATTTTTATTACAAATTGCCGTAATGTAAAATAAAACTCTAAATTAGAATCAATGGGAGGACATTACCATAGAATTTCAGACAAAATAAAGCTATAATGAAAGTTTAATGTTTGTGCAGTGATCATTTTAAAAGATTTATATTGCTCTCTGTTTGCCCCCCACCCACCACCCCGACCACCCCAATAACAGAAATAAAAGTAGTTTGTCACATGGGTAATTTTGTGTTTTACTCCTATTCATTTTCGAAAGGGTTCAATCTTGATCTAACTACTTCATGTTAATTAGCAAAGTGGGACACAAGCAACTACAATCTTGGAAAATAGTGTTTGTGTGTGTCCTCAGACATTTATGTCGGCGATGGGGAGGATGTGGTGTGTTTGTGTGAGTTGGTGATGCTGATGGTTGGAGGTGGGGAGATGCTCACATCTTGAAAGGTAGTGTGCGGAAGAAAAAAGAGGGAGGGAGGAAATTCATCTGCGGTTGAAGAACACAGAAGACAAATTGAGGAAGTGTTGTGCTAATGTGTAGGGGTCAGCGGCAAACACACACAGGTTTGTGACTACCACTTGGGTGGCCTGCTTTGCTCAGTGTGTGAGAGTGTCTCTTGCTCACCCACAATCAGCCCTCGAGCATTGAAGCCACCCATCTACTCCGCCAACCCCCCACCCAGAGCGCAGACCCCACCCAATACCTCTCTGTGCATCTGTGTACATGTTCTCTTTCATCCATCCAGTCTGTTCATCTCACACTATGGTTCTTTTTCTTCTTCTTCACATTTCCACATTTAGGGGAAATGTCAGGAGTAAAACTTTCTTTTCTGGCTCATCAGAGATCAACAGTTTGGATTGCTTTATCACCTCATTTATCTTGGTAAACCCATTTAAGTCCACATGGACTGCAAATCTCATACTGTACACGTTTCTCCAACTCTTAGAGTCCAAACTAACAGCTGTTTGTGTGTTTTCTGAGGCCCGTTAGCTCTGGCAGACATCAGGCTGTCTCAAAAGGTTAATCAGGTATTTTTAGTTTAACGTTTTTCTTAGTTCATATCAGATCATATTTTTCTTTCACATTTTATAATACTGTTGGATGTAACTGGGACCCTGTGTACACAATTTTGATCCACCTCATGTACCACGTGATGCAAATGACAATAAAGAACACTGAATCCTTGAATCACTTGTACATGTATATCCAATAATTAATTCCAAAGAGTTTCATGAAATTTGTCCATTGGTTCATGAGATATTCTGATATTGCAGACAAACAAGCAAAAACAATATTGCCCCTTGATTTTAGTTAGGATTGAGCTCCTGAAAAACTTGATAACTTCCTGACAAGGTACATATTTTGATTAGCTGCCTTTTAAACTATCAAGCAAACAAATATAACCATTTGAAATGTCCTCAATCAGCCTTTAGCTGCTTTTCAGAAATCTGTCAGTCTTCATATATTCACTGTTTTTATGATTTTAATGTGTAAATATCTACAAAAAGAACACATTTTATGATAAAAATGCACTCAGGGCTAACTGAATTCCAAGTTCTTGTCTCGGTTGTCATCCAGATGTGGCTAAAATTCCAAAGAACAATCAGTGCATCAAAATGTTTTAAATTGCAGATCATTTTTCTTCTCACTGGTGCAGTTTTTGTTTGGAATGCATGAGTGTAAGTTAAAAATCCAACTACAACAAGACTGTGGAATCAGGGACCACCAGACACCTGATCTTAGTCTTCATGTCAGAAGTCCACATCTGCAAACATGCACATTTGTGCATCAATCTATTCTTACAGGGATGCTAGAGATTGTTTATGCATTTGTGCAACTGTTGATTAAAATGATCATTTGAACAGGTGAGCCTGCACACACACACACACACACACATACCGTACACACACACACATATGCAAGCTGACACGTGCATATACTCAAAGGCAGGCTCTGCTATGGGTGGGGTTGTACTGAAGGAACTCTGTGGTCTTTGTACAAATATACAAACTTCTGCCTAAACATAAGCAGCTGGTAGATATCAGTGTGGTTGGAGACAGGGGTCAGAGTGGGTATATTGCTAAAAGGGTCAACGTAGCTGAGCAAAAGAGTGCAAAGTCAACCTTAATTTTGTTTGTAGAACTTTTCAGCCATAGGTAACAAATGCTTCTTTTTTTCCCCCACTGACTCGTTTTCTCTTTGTAACATGTCATTAAGACAAGTTCTAAAATCCAAAACATTTTACAAAAATAAATAAATAATTGCTATTTATATTATTACACTATTAACAGAAGAAATGCATATCATGCATTTACTTTCATGACAGGGTTTTAGATGATCATCTTAAATTGAGAAATGACATAGTTGTTGCTGCTTTAGACAAAATTTGATAGAAAAATTTAACATCCAATGAAGTCTCATGCATGAGGTGTCATGCTCAGGGTTTTTTTTTTGTTGTTGTTGCTGTAAGTGCCTTTCAGCTATCACACTGAATTGTACTCAACAGTGGTGGGCAACGCTAATTAAAAATTAGTTCCACAATTTTTTTTTTTTTTTTTTTTCCATTTATAGATGGCCTCCCTTCACACCTTATAGCCATCCTCTCACTCCAATATGTATTTTTTTTTAATAGAGAGAAAGAAAGAAAAGAGAAAGTGAGACAACAAAACAACAATTATCCACAAAAAGAGCACAAGGCAAACACACCAAACCTCCGTCCACAATCCTGCAAAGCACATGACAGAGCACAGCAACAAAACATACAAGCATAAAGACTGATAATATTCATGACCTTGCATTAGATTTCTATATATAAACATACCCATACCTACAAGTATATATACAGTATACATACATATATATTTATATTCATTTATATACCCATCTACATATATCTACATATACATCCCTACATCCATTTGTGTGTGGTTGTGAGCATGCATAAGTGAATAAGGTTCCTCCAATAGAACATTTAGTAGCGAATGTGAAGCATCAGAGATCTGTCCCTCCAAAGCCCGAGACAGACGAAAGGGCGATCAGAGCCCAAGACCCCAGGAAGGACCCCGAGCCCAGAGTCCCCAGGACCACCCGAACAGGACGAGCCACTCGTCCACTCCCCAGATCCGACCAAGGGGAAGAACCGGACGAACCCCACCAGGGACCACACACAATGACCCCCCGGGGTCAACAGCGACAAATACACAGGCCCCCGCCGGAGCCCGCTGCACCGATGTAGCCCCAGGGCCGGTCGCCGATGCTCGGGCACCGGGGACGCCCACCCCTCAGGTCCAGACCCGACAGGACCAGAGGACCCGAGCCCCACCAGGCCGAGCCGACAAACGCCCAAGCGCCCAGCCCCAGATAGTGAGGGTCCCAAGCACGCCCGCGGGCAGAGGAACACCCACCAGGGGGCCACGTGGCAGGAGTGCGACACTAGGTAGCCTCAGAAGTATCAGAGAGGGGGCAGTCCAAGTCCCAGCCTGACACTTAAACATTCATACACAGATACACTCATTCAGACCCACCCTCATCCTCACCCTCAGACATAGAAAGACAAACAGTAACGACACGCTCCATTCATAATCCCGATGCACACTCTATACCCCCCAGGTCCAAGACATGTACCTGCTCCCTACATGGGGCAGCCCACATCCAAACCCAGGAGGTAGGCCCATTCATTCTGGGGTGGAGAGTAGCAGACATCCAAGATCCGGCCCACCCCACGCCCCGCCGACAGGACAGGACAGGACACTCGAGCCCAAGCAGCCCCAGGGGGAGCGCACTGCCAGTCCCGCCCGCGTCAACCCCGCAGGCCCCGAACCCCCCCACACCCCAGCACAACCCCTGACGGCCCACCCCCAGAATGTCCGCCAGGCAACCAGGGGGGTAAGAGAAAAATAAATAAATAATATATATATATAAATAAATACATAAATAAATAAAATTGAAATTAACAAATCAAGACCCCGACACACACACCCCCGTCCCCAAATGTACTGTTGGTGAGTGTTGTTCTAAAGTGTACTTAAAAAGGAAAGAGAAGGAGCAAAGGCTGGCATTATACCAGTTTCCCCTCCACTCCAACTCTAACCCAAGCCCTAATTGTCTAAATGCATAATGTTGAGTGAGCATAGGCATGGGGGTGAGATTGGTGTCATCCCGCCACCCATAGCCATAGTACTCAATCCATTCCCTATATGTGACTTTTATGAAGAAGTTTATGAATGAATGTCTAAAGTGTAAATAAAATTGAGTCCCAGGTGTTCTGAACAACAGAGATGTAGAACCATCGCAGCACACCCGAGACTCAAATTCCCTACATGTATTAATTTAAGATGAAGAGGGCGGAGGTGCGTGTTGAGGGATGGGGAGAAAAATATCTGCAGGAACAGTGCTCCCACAGCGAGTCAGCTCCCCCGCTGACCCTGCGTACCCCCCCAGCTCGCCAAGGTCCACCCAAGGAGCGAGGAAAAAGAAACACCTCTCCGACCGCCAGGCCATTGAGCCAAGACCAGAGAGGACACGGCCCCGAGGGCCGCCAACAGCAGAACCAACAGCCCACACCCACCAGGGCCGCCGTGACCCCTGCGAACCGCAGTCAGCCCGCCGTCCAAGAAGACACAAAATCCCACATGGACGACACGGCCAAGAGCGCCCGCCCAACCGCCGACAGAGCCAGGAAGCACCAAGAACAGGCCCCAACCAGGGCCCGCACACCGGCCAAGCATGTCCAAGACCATCATCAAGGGCATCCACTTAATCCCCACCCCAGAAGAAATACTATACCCACCCTTCATATTTACAACTTTCAGAACACATAACACATTAGACACCCAGGCTGGGTTTGCCCGCCCCCTCCCATTGGCCACCAGTCACGCCCCCAGACACCCACCCCCCAGCATATGAACCCCCAACCCACCAGCGAGCCGAGAGCCCCCGGCCAGAGCCGGGCACCAGAGCGCCAGCCAGCCCATAGCCCGGCGACCCGCCCGCCAGAGCCCAAGACCCCCGACCCCCACCAGGCCCAAGCCCGGGGACGACACGCCCCCAGAGTCCCAAGCCTCCGGCACCCGCCCCGAAACCACCCCAGCACAGCCGGGTCACCGACCGGCGACCCATGACCGCCGCCACCGACCACCCGAGGGCCCGCATGCCGTCCCTAGCAGATATCCCCCAGAACCCCCCCGGTCCTCCCCAGGTCGAAGACAAGGTCCTCCCCGCCCAAGCAGCCCCAACCCCCCGGCGCCCCAAACCCCAACCTCCCCCCCTCCAGTCCCAATGCCCCACAAGGCCACATCCCAGACCCCCCACCCTCACTACGTAACGGAGCCGATCAAAGAATGCCAAATAGATTGATCCAATGTGTCGGCAGATGCTGTTTCAAGACTAATATGATCTAACAGGAGATTTTTATACTGATTAATGCTAAGATTTTTTTTATTTTTCCAATTTACGAGTATGGTTTTCTTTGCGATGCATAAGGCAGTGAAAAGCATATAGGATGTATTTTTTTCTAGTATAACATCTTCAAAGATACCCAATAAGCAAACAGATGGAGAGAGTGGGATATTAAATTTCAAACATTTAGACAAGTCTTCACATACCTGTACCCAGAACCTCTGAACGGGTGGACAGAACCAGAGCGCGTGAATATAATCATCAGGTGTGTTACTTATGCATTGTGAGCACTTGTTAGATGGTGTAAAGCCCATCTTAAACATTCGCTGACCCGTATAATGTACTCTATAGAGAACCTTATATTGTATTAATTGTAAATTGGAGATTCTAGTCAATTTAAAAGTATTTGAACATACTTGAGACCAAATTTTTTGTTCAAAGTTGATTGATAAATCTGACTCCCATTTTTCAACAGGTAGTGCTATCGAGTCATCGATTCTAAACAATTTTTTATATATTTTAGATAATAATTTGGGTGGTTGAAAATTAATAAACTCTAACACACATGTTGGTGTTTCCAACAATGTTTTATTAAGCTTAAATTTATTTTTTACAATTGACTTAATTTGTTGGTATTGTAGGAAATATTTATTATCAATGTCATATTGTATTATTAATTTATTAAATGGAATAAAGTCTATACCCTCAAATATGTGTTCCAGACATTCAATACCTTTCATTCTCCAACCTGTGAAATTTAACATATTATTTTCTTGTTGAATGTCAGGATTGTTCCAGAGAGGTGTATGTCTACATGGGAATAGTGAAGACTTTGTCATTTTCAGATACTCCCACCATGCTGTCAGAGATGAGCTAATATTGATGCTCTTAAAGCAGACATGTCTTTTTAAATCTGTACTGATAAAAGGTAGATCTGAAATCCTAATATTATTACATAAAGTTTGTTCTATATCTATCCAAGTTTCATCTAGTGCTTTCGGTTTTAACCACTTTGATATATATTGTAACCTGTTGGCTAAATAGTAGTAATAAAAGTTTGGAAGTTCTAATCCTCCGGTATCTTTAGATTTCTGTAATGTTTTTAAACTAATACGTGGAGTTTTATTTTTCCAAAGGAATTTAGAAATAGAAGAGTCCAGGGACTTAAACCATTCAGTTGAAGGTTTATTTGGAATCATTGAGAATAAATAATTTATTCTCGGCAGCACCATCATTTTTACTGAGGCAACTCTTCCCATAAGTGATATGTTCCACAATTTCTAAAACGCTTATTAATTTTTTTAGGTCCACAATTTCAAAAGCACAAATGTCTTATGAAAATTAGGGGAAGCTAATCTAATCCGCTATTTATATTCGACAATTGGTAGCCGGCAGCGTTATGCAATATTTGCACTACACTGCCAACTGAAAAGTAACTAAAATGATCCTAAAAGGATGAAATTACAAAAATCAAAGGATTTATTTAATACTTTACGTACATATATTCTATTCGGCCACGAAATTAACAAAAAAGAGAATGATCTTTTAATCCCTAAGACCACTTTTAAATCTCAAATACACGGGTGTGTCGCCACCGCATTTATACATAAAAGTAACCCAAATACATAAAACTAACGACTCACCGTCGAGTGGTTGACACAAAACACACAATAAAATCCTCCGGCCGCGTTAATTTGGCTTGAAACAGCGGGGTTCTCTGCGGATTTATCCAAGAAACCCAGCACAACCAGCTAGCCACAGAGTTAGCGTCCAGTTCACCTCTGACCCGGAAGATGTCAAGATTCTATAGGCAGTCAACAGATTTAATGAAAAGTAACTAAAATACATAAAACTAACGACTCACCGTCGAGTGGTCGACACAAAACACACAATAAAATCCTCCGGCCGCGTTAATTTGGCTTGAAACAGCGGGGTTCTCTGCGGATTTATCCAAGAAACCCAGCACAACCAGCTAGCCACAGAATTAGCCCCCGAGTTCACCTCTGACCCGGAAGATGTCAAGATGGAATAGTCCATTTTTAGTAGGGGGATACAGAAATCGACCGGTTTTTGTATTGCGTTTTTTAATGATCGTTTTCATCGTAACTATAATTATTTTTATGTTAAATGTACATTAACAAGCATGAGCAATGTTAGTGAGCCCCAAGCAACGGCATCATTTGCCTACATGGTAGATCCGTGTCTGTTCTCCCCTCTGCTCCCCCTCCAACCCTCCCTCCTCTCTGCTCTTTACGGTGAGGGAGGGGAAAAAGGCAAAACAAGCAGCTACGGAGCCAGCATAAGAGCTTGTAAATAAGTTTATTCGTTTTTACTGATAGATAATTAGTTATTAGCGGTACTGCATTTTAAATAAAAATAGCACAAATCCGCTTATGAATTATAAAAGTTAGTCACTCCGCTGTTACACTGACAAAAACGTTAGGTCCGCTGTAAGCGGATTAGCGCATTAGCGGTCCCTAGCGTTCATGTGCCCACCTTTGGTACTCAATGTCTATAAACTTCTGTTTTATAGTCATTCTTGTGTTAACTAATGTTGATTAGCTGTTGTGGCCATCTTGAATTTAATTGACTTCAAAAGTAATTAGTTGTACAGTGGTGTTTGGAAGTTTGTGAACCCTTTAGATGTTTCCACATTTCTGCATACATATGACCTAAAACATAAGGTTTTCACACAAGTCCTAAAAGTAGATAAAGAGAACCCAGTTAAACAAATTAGACAAAAATATTACAGTATACTTGGCCGTTTATTTATTGAGGATTTTTTTTTTTTCATTTACCCTTTATTTATCCAGGTATAGGTAGTCTCATTGAGCCACGAGAACTCCTTTTCAAGAGAGACCTGTTTTAGGGAGCAGATGATGGGGGTTAATGGCCTTGCTCAGGGGCCCAGAGTGGAGCAAATGAGGGTGGAGGCAGATGTGGGTGTTTCACTTTTTTCCACCTACATTATTTTAATGTTGTCCGTACCGGGGCTTGAACCGGCGATCTTCTGATCACAGGCCCACCGTCTCGAACCACTGCACCACCACTCCCCAGTGGATCCCCAGTGATCCAATATTACATTTTTATGAGTAGCAAAGTAAACCTTTGTTACAGTGTACGTATCTGGAGTGACCCTCTGCACTAAAACCATAGATATACGGTAGGATCTGATGTCGTATATCTCCGTATCCTTCACATATACTTATATCCCAAAATCCAGATGCTTATCTTTGGCAGGCCCTTGACGAATAACAGCCACATTTATTTTGGATCTGCCGAAGATAAGCATCTGGATTTTGGGATTTTTTAAGGATCATTGCGGTCCATTTCCGGGAATATCCGAACACAGATCCTTCCGTATATCTATGGTTTTAGTGCAGTTGGAGGAACTTTAGTCCATTCCTCTGTACAGAACAGCTTCATCTCTGGATGTTGGTGGTTTCCTCACATTAACTGCTGCTTCAGGTCCTTCCACAACATTTGGACTGGATCAAGGTCAGGAATTTGACCTGGCCATTCTAAAACACGAACTTTGTTCTTCTTGAACCATTCTTTGGTAGAACAACTTGTGTGTTTAGGGTCATTGTTGCTGCATGATCCACCTTCTCTTGAGATTCACTTCATGGACAGATGTTCTGACATTTTCCTCTATAATTCTCTGATGTAATTTAGAATTCATTGTTCCATCTATGATGGTAAAACCGTCCTGGCCCAGATGCAACAAAACAGGCCCAAACCATGATACTACTACCACCATGTTTCACAGATGAGATGAGGTTCTTATGCAGGAATGCAGAGTTGCAGAGTTTTAGTGTTTAAATGGTTACTGTTGCACCGAGGGACTGAGAGAAATGCAATTTCAATCCTGTGTATGTCCTGCACATATTGCAGTTTTGACAATAAAGTTGACTTTGACTTTTGACTTTGAGTTGTCCTTTCTCCAAACATAACACTTTTCATTTAAACCAAAAAAAGTTTTATTTTGGTCTCATCTGTCCACAAAACATTCTTCCAGCAGTCTTCTGGCTTGTCCACGTGATCTTTATCAAACTGCAGACGAGCAGCCATGTTCTTTTTGGAGAGCAGGGGCTTCCTCCTTCAACCCTGTCATGAACACCATTGCTGTTCAGAGTTCTCCTGATGGTGGACTCATGAACATCAACATCAGTCAATGTGAGAGAGACCTTCAGTTGTTAGAAGTTACCCTGGGGTCCTTTGTGACCTCGCTGACTATTCCACACCTTGTTCTTGGAGTGATCTTTGTTGGTCCACCACTCCTGAGGAGGGTAACAATGATCTTAATTTCCTTCATTTGTACACAACCTGTCTGACTGTGGACTGGTGGAGTCCAAACTCTTTACAGATGGTTTTGTAACCCTTTCCTAAAGAGCATCAACAACTCTTTCTGAGGTCCTCAAAAATCTGCTTTGTTCCTGCCATGATCCACTTCCACAAACATGATGTGAAGAGCAGACTTGATAGATCCTGTTCTTTAAATCAAACAGGGTGTCCACTCACACCTGATCATCATCCCATTGATTGAAGACACCTGACTCTACATTCACCTTTAAACTTACTGGTAATCCTAAAGGTTCACATACTCACAAATATGTACTATTGGATCATTTTCCTCATTTGGGTTCTCTTTAACTACTTTTAGGACTTAAGTGAAAATCTGATGTTTTAGGCCATATTTATGAAAAAGTATAGAACATTCTAAAGGGTTCACACATTTTCAAGCACCACTGTACAGTATTTGGCATGAATTAAAGTTAGTTTTTGAAGTTGAATACAGAAAAAAGAAGCATCCACATTCTTCTCATACACATGCATCACATAATCAGGCCACAAGAGACTCTTTAACTGACTCAAGCAAGGCCACAGACACAACAGGAAGAAAAAAAACATCACACACATACACAAAGTATCCCCACAGACATCCCTGTCAGCATCTGCTTCCTACATGACTAAGAAACTTAAAACCTGTAATTTAAGGGGAAAAAAGCTCCATTGGAATGCAATAAATTTTGTGACAGTGGCGAGAAAAGAGAGCGGAAGATGAGAAGAACGAGAATGTCATCAGACACAAGTCAGTTTCCACCACTGCAGCATTTATGTGTGTGTCCATGTCTGTGTGTCAGGGCGGGGTGTCGGTGTTAACCGATACAAGATCAAGCTGGGTGGTCCAGGGCCTAGGCACACACCATTTTTGTGTACAAATAAATGTAACCCCCACGCCATTGTGGCCACTCCTACAGCTTTCTCCCCCCATCTCTGGTCCTCACAGCTGCACAGCGTGCATCAGTAAACACCTACACACACACACACATTCAAAAGTGTGTTAGCTTCTGCTCCTCCCTCAGGAACACTGTAACCGAGTACTATTAGGAGACAGTAATGATCTTATAATAGCTAGTGTGGTGACAAACTCCTTCTTTCGGCTTTTCCCTCTTCAGGGGTCTCCACTGTGAGTCATCCTCCTCCATCTCACTCTGTCCACACTCCCAACTACCTCCATGTCCTCTCTAGCTGCATCCATATATCTCTTTGTCTTTTTCCTGGCAGCTGCATTTCTAACATCCTTCTACCAATATACCCACTGTTCCTCCTCTGGACATGTCCAAACCATCTCAGTCTGGTCTCTCTAACTTTATCTCCCAGTTGTTCAACATGTGCTGTACCTCTGATGACCTCATTCATAATCTTATCCATCCTTGTCACTCTTTTTTTTTATATATATATATATATATTTTTTGCATTTTCGGGCGCTAGTGTAGCCTGGTTAAAACCAGACCCTTGTCCTTCACTTCGCTTCGGACTAGGGTCTGGACTTTCTCCATAGAGAAACGATTCTTGCTGGAGGCGTGGTCTTCTGAACTTGACTTCAGCTCCGCCTCCTGCTGAATTTTCTCTCGCTGCCGTTGCATATTCTGTGTTTATATGTTAATAAAACGTTCTAATAAAATAAAATAAAACCATGGATCGCTGGTCCAACACACCAGAAGACCAGGAAATCTGATGGGACTCTTTAATTCTCTCGTGACAACCTCAGTCATTTCCTTGTTCATTTCACTCAGCGGAGGGAGAGGAGGAGGGAGCGAGCGATCACTTGACTTTTGGCAAAAAAACAAAAGAAAACTCCAGATAAGGGATTAAGAAGGGGAAATTAATACATTTGTGTCACATATAAAACAGTCCTGCATCGCTTTGAATGAGAACATGCGAATGCTCGCTGGCTGCGCTGGGACAGGTGGGGGCGTGGGTTAGGGGCCAAAAACTCCGCCCCTTCTGTTCTCTGATTGGTCCGGTCAAAAATCGGCCGGAGAAATCGTTGTCTATGGGAGAAATCCCAGACTGTGCAGTGAAGGGAAATGAGAATTGAGTGGAGCTGTGCAGGAAGGCGAGGGCCAGGCTAGCGCTATAGTGGCCTTTATTAGAGAGGGAGAGGGCAAAAGCTTGTCGGGTCTGGGACGCGAACCCGCGACGCCTGTGGAGAGGCTCAGCCTCCAGCATATGTGCCGCCCGCTTTATCCACTGCACCAAAGCAGCGGCACACCAGCCTTGTCACTCCTAAAGAGAAACCCAGCATCTTCATTTGTGCCACTTCCAGTTCTTTCTCCTGTCTTAAGAGAAGATAGAACTTTATTTACATTTACAGAACATTTACATTTACATTTACACTACTCTAATATCTACACCACTGCTGATACATATACAGTGTGCTCTGAACGGTCTTACTTAGGGATGCCCAATGTGCCTTACTGCATATGCCACTTTTTGCCTCTATAACAACATCAACTACTACCTCATACATATACTGTGTACATTAACTCATACGCTGCTTTGCCACTTTGCAAATGTCAATGCTAGAAACCTTTAGTTTATTTTAGTTATACTTTTTATACTCTTTTTTTATACTAGTATGCAAAAACTCAGGACAGTATTATGTTCATTAAATGTTTAATGTTTTAGTTTTAGAGTTGGTGTAAATTTTCATACTCTTATACCACTATGCAAAAAACTCAGGACAGTGTTAGTTTTACTATTTTATGCTTATGTCTATTATTATATGTTTCAGTGTTTCAATGTTTAGATGTTTACTGTTGCACCGAGGGACTGAGAGAAACGCAATTTCGGTCCTGTGTATGTCCTGTACAGTACATATTGCAGATCTGACAATAAAGTTGACTTTGACTTTTGACTTATTGATCCTGCAGGAAATTGTTGTGCCAGAGTTTCAGTACAAAGTAACATACACAAAGAATCAACAAGATATTAAAAGAAAAACTGATAATACTGTATAAAAATACCAACATTTAAGTTCTAAAACAGGTCAGGTGCATACATGTGTAAAATGTTTTAGTAGTTTAATGTGAAAACAGTAAAGTTTTTTTTTTGTGGTGCAGGATTAATTTTATTGTCCAATGTGCAGAAAGGGGAGGAGTTGAAAGGTTTGATATTCACATGGAGGAAGGACTTCCTGTGGTGTTCTTTGGAGCACCTTGGTGGTCTCAGTCTGCGACTGAAGGTGCTGCAGTAAGAGTCCAGGGTGTCATGCAGGTGGTGTGACATGTTGTTCAGGATCTGGATCAGTTTCCTCATCGTCCTCTGCTCAGACACCTCTGTCAGAGACTGCAGGTCCACTCCCAGAACTGAGCCAGCTCTCCTGATGAGTTTATCGAGTCTGTTGGCATCAGTTTTCTTCACCCTGCTGCCCAAGCACATCACAGCATAGAAGAAGATGCCGGACACCACAGAGGGGCAAAACATCTGCAGCGTGGTCCTGCAGATGTTAAAGAACCCGAGTCTCAGAAGAGAAAAGCGACTCTGCCCTTTCTTGTAGAGGGCATTGGTGTTAGCTGCCCACCCAGTCCAGTTAATTGTCTAGGTAGAGCCCCAGGCACTTGTAGCAGTCCACAGTATCCACCTTAGTACCCTTGATGTTGATAGGGTTGGGGGTGGGAAATTGGGGGGTGGTCTTCTTCCTGTAGCCCACCTGCAACTCTTTAGTTTTTTCAACATTGAGGTACAGGTGGTTCTGTCCACACCACTCCACAAAGCTGTCCACCACATCTCTGTATTCAGCTTCCTGGTCACCAGTGATGCAGCCCACAATGGCAGAGTCATCTGAAGAACTTCTGCAGATGGCAGGACCGTGAGTCTTTTTGTCAATGACACTGTCTCCAGACCATACAACATAGCTGGTCTCACCACTGTCTTGTAAACTTTTCCTTTGACCTTTGCTGACACCTTTTTGTCACAAATCACTCCTGAAACTTTTCTCCATCCACTCCATCCTGCCTGGACTCTCTTCTTCACTTCTTTACCAGACTCTCCCCATTTTCCTGGACAGTGGACCCCAAGTACTTGAAGTCCTGCACCTTTGTGACCTCTGCTCCTTGTAGCCTCACTGTTCCACTGGCCTCCCTCTCATTCACACACATGTACTCTGTCTTACTACAGCTGACTTTCATTCCTCTTCTTTCAAGTGCATACCTCCACCTCTCCAAGTTCTCTTCCACCTGTTCCCTGTTCTCACCATAGATGGTGCCTTCAGTCAAACGTTGTTTGCAAAAACCAAAAACACACAATTGATGAAACAAACACAAAAGTTAACGAATTGAAGACAACTTCTCTTTATTAAAAAGAAGAAGGAAAAAAAAAAAGCCAAGGAGAGCAGAACAGAACATCCAGGCTTCTGGTTGGTCAGTCAGCTGGGAAATAAGTTGTTCAATTGGTTTTCTGCTCTCAGGTCAGTTAATGAGGTGATGTTTTCCTCCATGAAAAAGTTAGATCTCCATCAGCTGATCCGTTCCAACAATGACCTCGTTCGTCCGGTCAGCTGAAAAGGAAAGAGACGATTTAGAATCGTTAGTTACACGGCTTCCCAGTTCGTTTCTGGATTGATTTTAAGGTTCTGTTATTTGTTTTCAAATGTCTTCATGGTCTCGCCCCACAGTATCTGTCCGACCTGCTCCAGCTGTATGTTCCCTCACACTCTCTCAGGTCAGAAGATCAGCTGCTGTTGGTCGTTCCAAAGTCTAACAGGAGGCTGAGAGGTGACCGAGCGTTCTCAGTCACTGCCCCTAAACTGTGGAACGAGCTGTCTTAGTACGTCAGACAGGCCGACTCACTTCCTGTTTTTAAATCTTATTTGAAGACACATTTTTTTCTCTTTGGCTTTTATATTAGTGTGAATTATTATTATTTTTTACTGTTTTTAAGTCATTTGTTTTTACCGTTTGCTGTTTTAGGATTTGGTAGTTCATTAATTTTATGGTATCTGTTGAGTTTATAGTTCCCTTTCAGTGTGGTCTCTCGGTGCAACATACTTGCTATGGGAATTGCACCCCCGCGCGGATACCTGAAGGAATACATTCACGCCTTTTACGGCAGGGGGCGTCACCCCGCGTCAGAGGTACCGCCCTTCCGGTACTTAAGCGACTGACGCCCCTCCCTTCACTTTGGCCAACAGTGTTGCTTTTAAAGTGCTTTATAAATAAAGTTGTATTGTATTGTATTGATTTTAAATTAAAGACTTTAAGACATCAACATCAGACCTTGCTGGTCCACCTTTGACAGTTACGGTAAAAAGATAAAAAAAAAAAAAAAAAAGGTAAAACCCCCCACATGTCATTAATAAATTTAATATTGTATGATGCTCCATCTGAATGTGTTGAGACCATAACTACCCCCCGCGATAAGTGAAAATAGTAAGTATATATATATATATATATATATATATATATACTGTATATATATTTAAAACCCTTCCCACACTCTTGCACTACTCTACATAATGTTTCTAGACTCTAAAAACGCTCTAAAAGAGCACAGCATGTCATGATCTCCGCTCTCTGCCACCTGCTGCTCTCTGCCATCTGCCAGCACTCTTGGCCACGCCCACTTCTTCGCTGCAGAGCGGGGATCATGACACGTTGCAGGAGGGAGCTTCTCCCTGCATCTGTGGGCTGCACACAGGTGCAGCAGGTGCTAAATGATTTAAAACAATTTATTTAAAATAAAAAGTCTGTGCCGATCAATCAGCACATCCATCAATCAGCCAATTGTGTGTAGTGTCCAACCATCTTCTTTGAAAAACCGCAAAAGAGTGAGTCTGCGAAAGTCGAACCGCCAAGTAGTGAGGGACTACAGTACTGTATTTGCACAGGGTGGGGAACATTTACACAAATACAGTTTGAACCAATACTTGGGCAACATTTCTTAATTCTTGAAATTAATGTAACAAGAGCTACTTGACTATTTGACCAATTACAGTAGTCAATGCACATTTTAAAATTATACTTCAAATCAGAATTATTATTTTTGTATATGATTTTTTTGTTCAGTTACACAAAAAAGTTCAACTGATTGATTATTAAAAAAATGCAAACAGAGAAGCGAAATGTCTGTATTGATGCAGGAAGGTGTGGTAGAGACGGGACACCTCAAACTGACTTTTTTCTTTGTCGAGACTCATATAATTAATTTTTTAACCAAAATTTAATTCATTTAGCATTAAATTGTTCACTTTGCCTTTCATTTTCTGTTTGTTTGGGTCTATTAAAAATTCTAGGATCGAACCTTTTCATTTGCTTTGGAAGTGAGCCAGTTGTAGAGGTACATGCAATGATTACTTTCTAAGAGTTTCATTAAAGCGATAAAACAGCAGGCTGGAACAGTCTAAGCAGATCTACAACACAAGGAAAACAGCCATGATCACAAATTTATTGCTTTGGGTTGTCACAAACATCTTATTTATCAAAAATATTTTAAATGACAACTTAATAAATCACTTCAGGTGCATATCTTTGGATGCAGGAAATACATAAATGAAATATATGGGTTCCAGGCAGCCATGAAACAGAGTGTGCTGTAGTTTGAATATTCATTCAGTCTTGAAATTTAATGGAAAAAAAATCTGCTTCAGAATCTTAAATAGAATACAACTCACTCTAAATGCTAGACTGACTCTTACAAACTACGGTAATCAGCTAAATTTTAAATGAACCAAGTTTGGTTTTCTTAATCAACTCTCCTAACCCTAAGTTACCCTCAGTTTAAGGAGCGCAGCCACAACTTCTCCTCAGATCCCTCCATCACTAAGGTACCGGTACTGTTCCAAAGTAAACGGTGGCAGAGAGCAATGTTCCATCCACACAGACCGGTTTTAGTGTGAAGGAATCTGTTGCTCAGAATGAGCTTAGCACTGTTGTGTGAAGAGGAGGACAAATGAAGCATGTGACAGCAAGGGAAGGAAGAGGAGATGGGAGTGAAAGGGAAGAAAAACCAGATGAACTGTCAGAAACTAGTGTCACTGTGTTGTATGGATACCAAATTTCTTTTACTCAGGCTGATACAAGACAAAGTGTAAACCTAAAATGAAAACGGTTCAGCATTTGTCTTAAACGCAGAAAGATGTGATTTTATTGTGAACAGATTGTTCTCATCAACACAGTGGGGAAGACTGAAAGAATGAAAAGAAGAGTATTTCTCCATAGTTACTGTATAAATGGACATCAAAGCGTGCTGGAAGGAGGTATTCATCTTTTGCATATCAACACCCGATGGACCAATACGAATGCAATGTGTGTGTCTGTTTGTCTCTGGCTGTCAGGGTGGTCTTTGGCTGCTAACAGCCTCCGCAGTGGGGTGGGTGGCTAATGTCTTTAGCAGCCTATGGTCAGCCAGCTACATTGGCAAAAAGAAGCAATATTGTATTTATTTAAACATTTAATATGACTACAATATAAAGAAGAGGAGAGAAGCTTTCCATTTAACAGATTAATATAATAATCAGGGACAGGAGCTGATTGCAAACCACTGTGGAGAGATTTAAATTGAACAGTGGATATCATCTTTAACAAACTTTTTAAATTTAGCTTTACTTTCATATTGATTCAGTTTACTGGAAATAAAAAAGCCAGATTAATATTATTAAAAGAAATTGGATGATTCTAGGACATCAGATGTAAACTCTTATAAATCTCCAGTGCTTTCTTTCAATTATGGTACAATACTTATTCATTCAAAACTTTTGTTTATGTGGTTGGCTTACGTGTTGCTATGCTAACAAAACATCTGCAATTTATAGCAATTTAAATACATTTGACGTGGATCGGCTATCGGCTGATAACAATTTTAGAAATAGATTTTCTAGATTTTTTTTGGTACCGGTAGTTCTAACAATTGTCTAAACTTCATTTATATTTCAGAGCACTACTTCATGGCCAGTTGAAACAAGTTTGTATTGTTTCAAGGGTATGTTTTTCAAGAAAACAAGACTGGAAAATTGAAGGTGCATTGTTACCTTATAACACCTGACAGTGTCGCTTATCAAACAAAATTGGTATTGGCCAAAACTGGAGTCGGCAGGTCAGACTTTTTAGAGATCGGTGATCGGCCAGAAAACTGCAATTGGTGCAGCCTTACTAAATTCCATTAGATAAATAGACGCTGGAGGTTTGGGCGACTACAGTATTTTGTGCAACATGCATGTACGGTACTCAGCTTAAGGTTGCAGAGCATTAAGTGTAGAACCACTAGACTGAGGAACAGCTTCTACCCTGAAGCTGTTAGACTCATTAATCCCTATATTGGATCATCACTGTGAGAGAAAAAAATCACTGTAATGCCACTTTGATTGGCAATATGTGCTGCTGATTATCCATGCTGCTGATTATTTCATGCTGCTGATTATTTCATGCTGCTGTATTCATTGGTACTCGTCTACTCACACAGACTCATGTTCGTGCTGCTGTTGTTCGGCGTATTGTTTTGCACTGTTAGTGTTTAGTGTATTTCTTAGTTTATATCTTAGATCCTTAATTACTGTTTCTTTTTATAATTTATATTTTTGCTATTGCTGGATGTAACTGGTACACAATTGCGTTCCACCGCATGTTCCGCATGTAATGCGAACGATAATAAAACCTACTTGAACTTGAACTTAAGTTTCTTGAGTTTAGTATCATAATGCAATATTTTAATAAAAATAACTAAAATAAAAAAGGATGTTAAAGCTTTGTTGCTGAGCAATGACACACCAGTTGCTCCAAAGAGGTCTCAACAGTTTCATTTTATTAAGTTTTTATCTCAAATTTAAACCGTTGTTGATTGGAGCTCCCTGCTGTTCACTCAATTAGGCTGCTCAGTCTGGTAGGCGAGTTTGCTCCCTATTTCGTACATGTTTGAGGGTGTGTGTGCGTGTGTGTGTGTGTGCATGTGGCTGCAGGCTGCTGCTGTTGAATTCTGGGTGGTCCTGTTCCGGCCCTGCTCTCTAACCTCTCCATCAATGTAACACACACACAGTCATACACACAGCTAGCTTTGGGGACAAGAATAAGATAACAAATATATCAAATCAAATATGTGACAAATCAAACTTCAGACTGAATACACTTCCTTTTGGCTCAGGATGCTTGGTGGCACATATAAACAGATACAACACGCTTAAATTAACACCTTATTTGAGTCAGTCACAGAAATGAAACGAAATTAGCAATAAAACAACAAAACTTGGACATAACCTCTAACTGATGGCATTTGTTTGAGTGTAGTGACTATTTACTACAATGGATAATGGAATCATTACATAAAAGTAGGCATGTAACGAGATCTCGTTGTACGAGATCTCGCGATATTAAACTCCCGCGATATCTCTCGTTGAGAGGTAACGTCGTCTCGCGAGATGCTAATGCTAGCGCTAGCAGAGCCCCTAGCAAGTCAGCGTCACGGACAGCATGGCTTCGCCGGATGAAGTTGCTATAGAAGACGCCCCAACTACTGATGGAGGGTCCCGGTGCCGCCCGCAGACGCCTCTACATTGATGGAGGGTCCCGGCGCTGCCGACGCTGCCCCGAATGTAAAGACACGCGTGTAAACACCGGTGTGACCGGTGTTGCCAGATAGAGTCCCACCCACCCAAAGCACTCTTTACCCGCAAAAGTCAGAAGGAAAATCGCGGTGAACCGCCCAATCTGGCAACACTGGTGAGTGACGGCTGCAGATTCAGCGCTGATGCGGATATTTATGTTCAATTTTTGGAAAGTCCTGCGTGAATATCTATTTTTTTTAACAAAGTTGAACGTTCTAAGGTCTAAGGAGATTCAATCAGTAAAATGAAGACATCAGTTGGGTTTGTAATACATGTTAAAACAGAATAAAAGCCTTTTTGCGGCATAAAACCGATCTTTGAAGTTTTCTTGAACTAATGTTAAAATCTCGTCTCGTTCTCGCGAGATCTGTGATTTTCTCGTCTCGTCTCGTGAGTTTTGTGTATCGTTACACCCCTACATAAAAGAGTTTGACACTTTGAGTTTAATAAAACACTTAAATAACATGAGTTACTGCTGTATTACGGTAAATATTTTACGGTCTACGCTGGAAATTCTTACTTTGTCCACTTTGTGTATAAGTATACAGTTACAATTTATGCATCATTTTCACCTAACCCATTTTGATATATTTTTATGTGTCCTTTTTACTGGGAAATAAGAACCATGACAGTTATTTATTGTGCAGAAGAAAACTAATTTTGTTTTGAAAAGTATAACCTTTTAACATTATACTGTAGTTGGTAAAGCCCTTATAAAGTATTAAAAGAGTACAGCATATGGCACATTATTTGCCAGTCAACTAACTATTATACAGCAATCTACAGCAATGATCTGGACAGTCAAAGATCTTGTACATCATTTGATCTTGATTTGTGATCTTGACCATGAAGCAGGAGCGATGAAAAATGAATGTGACACTCCTGTCTAGTGATGATGCATCTGTGTATCCAGTTTGTTAAATTATCTTGCACAAGAGAACATTAACGGATGTACAAAGAAAATACCATTTGTCCCGCCTTGGAACAGTGTATAAAATATTCAAAATTTTTGTAACACAACATGCTAACGATCCTTGATATTATATATAATTAAATCTGTTTTTTTATTTGTTTTTTTTTTTACATTTGCTAGTGTGTTAATTAGAAAAACTGAGTAATGCTCTGATCTTAATAGGAACTGGACAAATAACAATTTACAAAGTTTGCTGTGGAATTGTTTGTTCATTCACAGCAAACAGCAGCTTACAGTGTCTCAAACACACTGCACATTCTCATCGCAGAGCCACTTACATGACACCACATGAGGTGGACTGGACACCAGATGAGCTTCTACTTCTTATTGCATTTGGCTTAAAAACAAAATCAACCCAAATCCTGCGTTTTCTGCTTTAATGTCACAAATTTGGAGGTTTTAAAGAAAAATCTTATCACTAATACAGTACATGTCACAAATCAAGTTGGTGTAAATTTTCATACTCTTATACCACTATGCAAAAAACTCAGGACAGTGTTAGTTTTACTATTTTATGCTTATGTCTATTATTATATGTTTCAGTGTTTCAATGTTTAGATGTTTACTGTTGCACCGAGGGACTGAGAGAAACGCAATTTCGGTCCTGTGTATGTCCTGTACAGTACATATTGCAGATCTGACAATAAAGTTGACTTTGACTTTGAAATCAAAGTGTGGCTTAAAGGTTGCCTGACAACCTAAAAATGTGAAGAAATTCAGAATCTGCTTTTACGTGTGCATGTGTTTTTATTAGTCTCACCTTCTGGTTCGATTCTTTGTCCATTCCCCACCAAACAGTATTTGAGGTCTGCTCCTCTGCCAATAATTGCATTACTGCAGATCACACTGCCCTGGATGTTACATCTGCAAATAAAAGATACAAGTTCTATGAACTGAGTGTTTGTTGGCTTTACACAAACTTGTGTCTACTTCACATTACATTTATGCGTAAGGAGGTAGGTGATCATCTGTGCACAGAAAAGTTAATATCAACAATCTAGCACTTCTTTAGGCAGAGAGAAGACAACTAAAACCAGATGCAGCAGTGCTTGATCAAAAATAAAATAAACACTTTTAAATGGATGTTAAAGTGACTTCACTGAATCTAAGTAGTAAAACAGTTGTGAAGGGAAATCCACCAATACATTTCTCTTACGTGGTAACTCCAAGCTCCAAGGAGGTGAGTCAGTGACTGATGAGTGTTGAAACATTATTTTTCAACCTGGGAGCATGTTTTCTTATGTATAGAAATGAATGCCCAAGCACATATACACACACACACCGGAGTACCTCCAACCAAGGCCTTCCTTCCACAGCTGCTTGCTCACTGAGCAAACAGAGTGGACAGAGAGCCACAGCAGAGCTCGCACTTTCCCCTCCACATCAAGGATCCTCAGACCTGCCATAAAAACTCTAAAATATCCAATCAGCTGAACTTAATGACATGTCATTAGCATACATGTTAGGCAATAATAACAGCAACCTAGTTTGTGAGCGTCTTGTGTGTGTGCGCGCTACGCCGGCAGTGCCAACCCACCGTGCATGCTCACATTCAGCCAAACCATCACCATAAAATTCTTGGAGACAGACACAGACGGCCTTCTGTGTCCGCCGCCGACTAACCATAAAGAGCGTGTATGTGCAAGTGTGTGTGAGATAGAGAATGTGTGTGTTTCAGTAGTTCTGGAAGCCCAGTGGAGAACACAGGTGGGTCTTGCCCAGGCAGTGACGCACACACGCTTGGCCCCATGTACCTCGCTCTCTCTCTCTCATACACACACATGCACACACACACGTTCGTATTGGTCTATTTTATTCAAGTGGTTAGGCCAGTGTGTGTGTGTGTGTGTGTGTTTAAGTGACTACCTAGGAGGTGGTGGTGGTAGTTGGTGATGGGAGATTACAAGATTCAGAGTTTTGTAACATTAGAGAGAAAGAGAGACCACCAAAGAAGCTTCGAAGCTGAAACACCACTAATTACTAACACCAGGGCTCCTCCTTGTCATGACCCCCACATCCTCCCTTCCCATTACACAAACACACTCATACACACACATTACACAAACACATATACACATTTCGACCCCCACCTCCTGTGCCAACCCCCCTATAAAGTTGACCCCTACTAGTCCCCCTCCCAAACACGCAGTGCTTTGTCAACAAGCTCTGGTCAGCTCCAAACAAAGAAACCAGAAATGTGAGGGGTTTTTGCGACATGCCTAGGGTCTGCTAATCCCCTCATACTGGCTCTTTCTTTCCTTCTTTCTCCTTCCTTCTTATGTCTTCAAAGCAAGAAAAGAAAGAATTGCAATTTCTTTCTTGCGTGCTAGCTTGCTTTTCCCTTCGCTTCTTTCTTCCCTTCTCTTGTCTCTCGTTCTTTCATGGCTTTGTGCGTGCACCTACACGGGCATGATGAGGGTGGCTGGCTGGGGTCCCTGAAAGGCTTAAGAAAAGATGGTAAGGGACAGAAAGAGAGGGAGCAATGGTGTTGGAGCCTTGATGAAAAGAAAAGGAGGAGGAGTAAGAAATTGAGATAAAAGAAAAGGAGCCTATGAATGAGTGCATTAAAATTTGGACTCGAGGCCAAGATGAGTGTCTTTCCTACAAGATTTTTGGCTATGAGGCTAAACAGATCAATCTAGATGCTAATTTTACTGTAGCCACTGCTGCTCCCAGTGCAAGTTCTCCTTGTAGCCACAAAGCAGTTAGTTCTTCAAGCTAAAGCCCAATGTTCGTTGTCTGCAAATGTTTGTCAAGCCACATCAGTACTCAGAGTTTGCTGATTTTACTGCCATTATAAAACTATGAAGCAGATTGTGCTAATTTTTTCTTCCACAGAGGAGTTGGAGACAGTTTTTAGTTCCTTTATGTGGCATTTCAACTTTTAAAGAATTCGAACAGACCTATTTAAACGTCTGATTTGCACAAATAAAAAAAAGCTGCACATTTTTAAACATTTAGGCCAATTCTTTGAAGTGGTGGTTGGAAATTTTTGCTAAATTATTCTTTTTAGCACTTTGAGATTTTTATTAATGAAAAGTGCAGTATAAATTGAATTCATTATTATTATTTTTTTTTTTTGTTGTTTTATAAAATTTAAAAAAAAGACAGAACTGAGTACAGTAATAAAATAGTTAATGCAACTAGAAACGTAAATTCAGTTGTGAAGATGTAATAATAATAATGATCATTTTATTTAAAAGCGCCTTTCAGGACACCCAAGGACACTTAATCACAGTCGTTTTCATATTTCTGGGGATAATGAAACATTTAGCACATTTAATCACAACCATTAAAATAAAAATGTTTATTTTAACGTCCAAGAAGAAATCTCTCACATGCCAGCTGAAACATATGAATGTGTTACCCTGATGCATGCTCAATAATCCAGGTAGAAAAATCTAAAATAGCTGAATGTGTTGTTTGACTTCAGCAGCTTTGTGCTTGTTTGGCACTGGTCTTTGGCTGCTCGCACACCAATAGATGCTTTGTTCAAGCTGCGATTCCTATTTGACCTCAGAGAGCACAAAAGACAAAACCCCGCTACACCTCGACACACATATATGTGAGCATCTGTCTTACACACACACACCATTTGGGTCAAAGCATCAAGAAAATTTAGTTTAAAAAAAGAAAGAAAAAAAACCCTGCAATGAATGAGAAAGTTTATCATAAACTATATTAACCAAAAAACAAACAAACATTGAACTTGAGCAGAGGTGAGCACATTTGTTTCAGATTCTTTTTCTTATAAACCACTGGACTTGAAAGTACATGTTTTCAACAAGTGTGTGCATGTGTGTTTACAGACGTGTGTGTTCTCACCCTTCCTCGACAGTAACTCCATGCATGATGATGGAGTTGGCGACTTTGACCTTCTCCTTCACGGTGGTGGAGTTCCCGATAGTGGATCTTTTTATGGAAGTCTTATCTGCTATCTGGCACAGAGCTCCGACCATACTGTCTGATCCCATCTGTGAGCAGAACCCAAACACAACTCAAAAATACTGTACACACATACCACACGATAAGCATATTCTCTTAATACATATTGATGACTTAGCAAACAATTTATTTTCTACCTCCTAATTGAAAATTAATAAAAAAAAGTAAGGACCTGATGTGTGGGTTCAATTACCTGACATTTCTCAGAAATACCAGCAGATGGATGCACTGCTGGCTCCTCCAGCAGTTTGGGGGCCTAGTTATGAGGAAACGACAAAAAGTGATAGGATACGTTAAAAAAAGGCATTTGGAGTTGTATAAAAACAATTTGTAGAATTCAAAAAGGTTACACATTCAAAAGTGCTTGCACATATTTAGATAAACTTGTTTGCAGAGTAAAAACTGAGCTCTTTTGTGGACATCTCTGTCTCTTCCTTGGGACGCGTGCAAAAAAATTCCTGCAGATTTAAAATCATGCTTGAATTTAAATACAACAAACCATTCAAAACTCATGTAATATAGAAACCCGGATCCTGTAAGGATGCATGTCACAGAAACAGGCTTACTGTCTGACTCACCAGCCGATTTGCTTCTATGTAAGCAGCAAGAGTGTTAACACGACAGCACAAGCCCTGGTCCATAATGTGGACATAGCAGCGCAGCTTCCCCCCATGGTAAGCCTCACTCATGTCACCATGGTGATCATTCCAACAGGAGCGCTCCTGGGCCAGCTGGAGGAGAGACTCGTCCCGTGATGAGATAAGGAGCTCTGGGAAGCGCCAGAAAAAGAGCACAAAGTTCTCTGCTACAATAGGCAGGATTTTCTGTTTTATGTTATCCAGTTAGGAGGTGCAAATCAACCTTGATTTCATACAATAACTAAAGCTGGATCCAAACTGATGCTATGCAAGTACGATTTAGAGATTTTAAACATGTTGTACTGGTGAGCTTGCTAAATGGTAATTTTCAGTATATTCTCATCTACAATGTCAATAAAAACAATAACCATGGTTTGTAGAGCCATCGTTCATTTTCTGGGTTTGATCCTCAGAGTCATCTTTCATCTTCTGACTGTTAGCTGCCTTTGAAAACTGCTTGCGCACCAAATATGGTACCAACTCGCCACGAATCGATGAAATAGACCTAAGAAACAAAGAAAAAAAAATTTGTATTAAAAAAAAAACTCGATACAAGTGAAACTTGTAGACAAATTCATGTATTTTGCACCCAATAGTGTGCACATACTCTGAGCTTGGGATTGCGTATAATACCCAACTAGAATATTAGTTTTACAGGCTATATACTGTATGACAAGATAAGATAGAACTTTATTGACCCTGCAGGAAATATATAATTATTTTTAATAGTAATGCTAATTGAGTGTAAATGATGAGTACCTAAAGACGTCTCTTGACTTTTGTTACAAAAGCAGGTATTTCTCCCAGTACCGGTATATCAGAAGATGACTTTCTCGTCATCGGTTTCCTACTCTGTGCACTGCGCTGTGGTGTGTTGTGCTCGGTGTTCTTCTTCACTACCCCACTACCCCAGACCCCCTCCACTTTCGTTCTCTTACTTTCTTTTAAAGGGAGATTAGAATTTCCATCTGAATGACAGGAGAAAAACAACAGTTACTCTGTCTATTTCTGTCTTTGAGCAAGAGACACAGAAAGAACATGGAGGAGGAAGGAGGAGAGCCTGAGAGAAGTGGTGAAAAGAAAGTACGAGAAAGGAGCTAAGAAAGGAATGAGTCATCTAACAAGGGAGACAATATATAGTGGCAGCCGAGGGGGCTTTAGTGATGCAGTGATTGATGCAAGACTTATATTTACATCTCTTTAACATAAAACAAAAATACTCTCAGAGTGAGCACAAGATTTTTTTGTTATTGCTAATTAATAATAATAATAAATAATAATAATTAAATAATAATAATAATAAAAAATGTCCCGAAAAATCTTCCACCTTAGATCTGTTTTTCACAAATGCACCTCATAAATTTCCTGGAACAGGTGTATTTGCTAACATTTTGAGTGATCATTCCGTAATAGCAGCTCTTAGATCTACTAAACTTCCACCTGCTAAGCCCAGAATAATTCAAAAAAGGGATTTGAAACGTTTCTGTGAACAGTAATTCCTTTGGGATCTATCCCACTTTGATTGGCAATGTATGAGACTGCCCTACTGAAGGTTTTTAACGACATCTTTCTATCCACAGATACTGGTGACTCTGTGCTGCTTGTCCTATTGGACCTCACATCCGCTTTCGACACCATTGACCATGAGATCCTCATTGCTAGGTTGGAGCAGTGGGTGGGCATCTCAGGATCAGCCCTAAACTGGTTCAGATCCTACCTCTCTGACAGGTCTTTTTGTGTGTCCATCAATGATTTTACTTCTGCAGTGGCGGCTCTTAAATGGGGGGTTCCGCAGGGGTCCATCCTGGGTCCTCTCTTGTTCTCCTTATACCTGCTGCCACTCGGTGCTATCTTCCGGAAACACAATATACCTTTCCACTTCTACGCTGATGACTGTCAAATCTACTTCCCCCTAAGACAAAATGGTACAGGCTCTATTCAACCTCTGCTCGACTGCCTGGCTGACATCAGGGACTGGATGGCTTTAAATTTCTTAAGCTTCAATGATAAGAAGTCTGAAGCCATATTGTTCCTTCCCAATGACACAACCTCAAACCACTGCATTGACCTGTCTGCTCTACCCCTGTCCGAAAAACAAAAAGTCAAAAATCTGGGAGTGATAATGGATCCTTCCATGAAACTCAACAGTCATGTAAACATGATTGTCAAATCCTGTTTTTTCCAGCTGAGGCGTCTGTCTAAGCTGAAGCCCATATTATCCAAAAAGCACCTGGAGACAGTGATTCACGCATTCATTACATCTAGGCTTGATTACTGCAATTCACTTCTGTTTGGCGTCAGTCAAGCCACCATTGCACGATTACAACTGGTTCAGAACGCAGCTGCCCGATTTTTAACCAGCACACGCAAAAGAGAGCACATTACACCAGTCTTGGCCTCCCTTCACTGGCTACCGGTTCATCTTCGAATCCAATTCAAAATTCTCATGTATGTCTACAAATCGCTGAACAGTCTCGCCCCCGCCTATCTCTCGGATCTGATACACCCATATGTTCCTCCACGTGCTTTGAGGTCAGAGGATCAGGTACTCTTAATAGTTCCAGAAACTCGCCTTAAGCGCAGGGGTGACAGAGCGTTCTCTGTAGCAGGCCCAAGACTCTGGAACGAGTTACCGCTGCTCATCAAACAGGCCCCCTCCCTCTCGGTTTTCAAATCCCGGTTAAAAACTCACTACTACTCCATCGCTTTCAATGCCAGCTGATGTGTACTGGATCGTTTGATTTATGATCTGCAATGTTTTTTATGTTTTTCGTGTTGTACTTCATTGTATGTGTTGCCTGTTGCGTGTTTGTTTGTCCAGCACTTTGGTGGACTTGTTCCTGTTTAAAGTGCTTTATAAATAAAATGGTATGGGTATGGTATGGTATTCTACTAATCAACGACGTGAACACCGCTTGGAACTATTTTCATAATAGTTTGATTTACTTTGTAAACAAACATGCTCCTTTTCGGCAGTTCAGGATAAAGGGCCGTGACAGCCCCTGGTTTACTTCTGAACTAGCTGACTTCCTGCACAGGAGAGATCATCTTTGGGCCGCAGCAAGAAAATCAGACTCAGACTCTGATTGGTTGAAATTTTGGCAGCTGAGGAATAAATGCACAACTGCCATCAAAGCCGCAAAACATAATTACTTCTTATCTCAGACCTCCAAAAATCTAAACGACCCTAAAAAATTCTGGAAAACCATCAAATCTCTCTCAGGCACCCCCCAATCATCTGACCTCCCATCACAACTTCTTGTTGACTCTGTTCCTGTGTCAAATAAGCACGAGATCCTGAACTGTTTCAACAAACATTTTGTTGCTTCTAGTTCATTATTTGACACAGTTACAAATGGAAAATCAGCCACTTCATCTAATAATCAAACTTCTACAAATCAAATCCCTCCTACAAGTAAATCCTCAGTTAATCACACCTTCTCTTTTTCTCCGTTCTCAGTCAGTGAGGTAAATAAACTGTTAAAAGATCTTGATCCTAAAAAATCTGCAGGTCCAGATGAACTTCCACCTTATTTCTTAAGGCTGGCTGCTCATATCATCACAGTCCCTGTGACCCACATCTTTAATCTGTCCATAAGCCAAAACACCATTCCGGATGCTTGGAAAACAGCCTTTGTTCTTCCTTTGCTGAAGGGAGGTGATCCCACCTCACTGAACAATTATCGACCGATCTCTAAACTCTGCATTTTAGCCAAGGTTCTAGAAAAACTGATAAACTCTCAGATCAAAAATTATCTGGACTCATTTAACATCTTACCTCTCCATCAATCTGGTTTCAGGAAAAAACACAGCACAACAACTGCTTCTCTGAAGGTTCTGAATGATGTTGTTGAAGCATTGGATGCTAAGGACTATTGTGCTGCACTTTTCTTAGACCTGTCTAAAGCTTTTGACACTGTGGATCATAACATCCTGTGTCATAAGCTCTCAGAAATCGGTTTCTCTGATCACACCATCGGTTGGTTTTCTAATTATCTTTCCAATCGGAGGCAATGTGTTCAACATAACGGTACTTCTTCCAGCTATTTAACAGTTAAAAATGGTGTACCACAAGGCTCAGTTTTAGGACCAACCCTCTTTACAATCTACATAGCTAATGTAGGTCAGAGCATCCCTGATGCATCCTTATATTTCTATGCTAATGATACAGTTGTTTACTGCAGAGCTAAAATGGTAGCTAAGGCTTTCCAGTTACTGCAATCCGCTTTTGACATCATTCAGTCAGACTTGTTCCATCTCAAACTTGTCCTAAATGCTAATAAAACAAAAGGGATGTTTTTTTTTCAGTAGGAAGTCAGTCCCAGCAGATCTTCCTCTTGATTTTATCCTCAAATGGTGTCCCTATTGAGTTTGTTGATTCCTATAAATATCTGGGTTTCCTGGTCGATTCGCATCTCTCTTTTAAATTCCCTGTGGAAAACCTAGTGAAGAAACTGAAAGTTAAACTGGGTATCTTTTTCAGAAATAAATCATGTCTAACACTGAATGCTAGGAAACGCCTTGTATCTGTGACTTTCCTTTCCTCCATTGATTATGGTGACATTCTCTACATGAATGCTCCTACAAGCACCCTGCGGATGTTGGATGTTGTCTATCATGGTGCACTAAGATTCATAACTGGCTGTGATTATCGTACCCACCACTGCACCCTGTATTCACTGGTTAATTGGACATCATTAACCTCACGCAGACTCTTCCACTGGTACATTTTCATCTTTAAATCACTTCTTGGTCTGCTGCCCTCATACATCTCCTCCTACATGTCTTTGCGTGAGTGCAGCTACAGTGTGCGCTCTCAGGACATGATCACCTGCAGTGTTCCATCAGTGAGGACTGAACTTGGAAAAAGGGCCTTCTCCTACTCCGCTCCTGCTTCCTGGAATATCTTACAAAAAGATCTGAAGCTCTCGGCCTTGACGTCTCTAAATGGTTTTCAGAATCTGTTGGAATCCTGGCAAAAACCAATGCAGATATGTTCCTGTCTTTGATTTTATACATCTACCTTATAATGTTTTGCTAGTTTTTTGATACTTTGTTTAAAAAAAAAACTATGTATTTCTCTCTTTTGTTTCTATTGTTTATTGTTTATTGTTTAATTGTTTCTACCATTGCTGTTCATCATTCTTTAGCTTTAGCAGGTCACTTTCGTAAATGAGCCCACGAGGCTCAATAAGATTTACCTGACTAAATAAAGGTTGAATGAATGAATTGGTTGATTAGGTTTGAGTTTATTGTGTGGGTGAGAATTGTTCTGTAAGAGTATATCTCAATTTTCTGAAAACGTTACCACATCATACCAGATTTTCACAATCAGACTCACATATGTAGCTTGTCAAGTATTTTATTGGACAGTTTGCTGAAAAAAGTTATAAAACACTCATAAGAACTCATCACCTTTTTAAAGCATTGTTTCCTGTAAGCCTGTTTGTGCAGGTGAACTCAGTGATCAATGCAGAAAAATACAGCTGTGGTCAGATTCACATCAACAATCAGACTTTAACATTAATTAACAGTGCTGTTTAACAAAACCAGTCCACTTACCAGTAACTCAGCTTTTCATATTTTCCAGAACTTTCTAGCAGCAATCATCCCTCTGTTCATTTGTATTTATTGTGAAATGCAAAATCTAGAGAACTGGCCCCATTTAATTAGGAAATAATTAGGCTATTTACTTGCAATAACCCCCTCCCTGGGCTGCCACCTTACCGTGGTGGATGGTGGAGGGGTTTGAGTGTCCTAGGGCTGGACGATATGGCCAAAATTTTTATCACGATATAGTTCTTAATTTCGGTCGATATCGATATAATTCGATATCGATATAAACAATATAAAAGCCTAAAAAAAACTATAAACTATACAAATAAATTAATGTTCTCCTTGTATTTGTATTTAGCCTCCAAAAAGATGGAAATCACCATCAAATAAACATAAAATTCTCAACCCAATAATTCTCAGTCGGGTCATCTGGACACTTTCTTTTTTATAGAAACGTTTCACCCTCCATCCTCCATCCAATTTCTATAAAAAGAAACTTTCCAGATGACCCGACTGAAAATTATTGGATTTGGTACGTGGATTATTGAGCATGAACTTTCTTGCCATAAAATTCTCAACTGTGTCAATATTAATAGTTTTAACTTTAAACATCTTTAAAATTTACAGCATTGAAATTCATAGTTAATTAAATAAAACTTTTGGGTGTTGTTATTTATAAGAAGCTGACATAGAAATCTCATGGAAATTACTTAAGAATAAAAATAACAAAATCAATTGCATTACTGTATAAAGTAAAATAGTTTTTGAATGACAAAGTTTTGAATATATTGAATAATGTAATGATTGTTCCATATTTAATCTGTTGTATTGAAGTTTGGGGAAAAGCATGTAAAACTATTACAAACCCTGTTTTTTTTGTTTTGTTTTTAAAGAGCTACAAGAATTATTAGTAGGAAGTGCTATGGTCACCCAACAAATATTTCATCAGTTTAAATTATTAAAATTTTATGATTTGGTTGAACATAGTATTTTACAAGTCATGTATAAAACTGAAAAAAAATTACCCCCCAAATATTCAATTAAAATTTGTTTAAAGTTATTAAACCCTGAAGGGAATGTAAATGTTTGTAAAACCTCCATTTAGGACTAGTTTGAAGGAGCTGAGTTGTAAATCAGGAAACAGGATTGTGTTGACTTGATATCTTCTAAAACTATTTATATGTTTTAAAATATGATTAAATCAAAGTTGTTGGGAAGGTGTGGTGCAGGTGAAGTGAAGGTTGTTGTTTGTTTGTAGTTATTTTGTATTTTTTAAACAAGGGGCAGATATTAAAACACTATTTTCGTCTTTCTGCACATTTTCATTCAGTGTTTTTTCTTTTTCTGATGAATTTGTTTTATTTTGAATAAAAAAACATGCAGCGCTGCTGGGGCTGTTTGTTTACGTTGTAGTTTCAGGGAAACGTTGGCTCAAACTTTATTGTTCTTCATCTTCTGGCTCTCATCATATTCTATCGAGTGGAAACTCTTCAGATTAAACAAGTTAGATGTTTCCACCGCTAGTTAGAACGACTTTGTCACGTTTTGAAAAATAAACAAACCGAGGACTCGCTGCAGATGAGACCTGCAGTTTAACAAAACCGAACTACGTCCGCACCTACGAATTAGTCTTTCCTCTCATCAGTGATGTCGTCTGCTTTCTCTTCGCTTGTGAAACTTTGTTCAGTCACATTCTGACGGTCATGAGCACTCGTTTGACTCGTTTTGAAGCGAAAACTTAACGCGCTTTGGAGACTAGCTTAGCTTTTAGCCTGCTACCGCTAACGCCTGCTGCTGGACTGAGCGCTGCGTAACAACGACGTCACCACGCACGTTTTGTGTCACAGCTTTTTCTGTCCGGGCGGGTTGTTGAAGCAGCCGCTCCAACCCGAACAGAAACAGAAAAACGTTGTAAAATCCTATCGAAATATCGAAAATATGCTTAAACTTCATATCATCGTTATTGAATAAAAGTATATCGCGATATTTATCGTTATTGAATTATCGTCCAGCACTAGGTTTGAGTGTCCCAATGATCCTATGAGCTATGCTGTCAGGGGCTTCATGCCCCTAGTAGGGTCACCCAAGGCAGACAGGTCCTAGGTGAGGGACCAGACAAAGTGCAGCCCGAAGACCCCTAATGATGAGTAAAATAAATGGACAAAATGTTCCCTCGCCCGGACGCGGGTCACCGGGGCCCCACTCTGGAGCCAGGCCCGGAGGTGGGGCACGTTGGCGAGCGCCTGGTGGCCGGGCTTTCACCCATGGAGCTCGGCCGGGCACAGCCCGAAGAGGAGACGTGGGTCCCCCTTCCCATGGGCTCACCACCTATGGGAGGGGCCAAAGGGGTCGGGTGCAATGTGGGATGGGTGGTGGCCGAGGGCGGGGACCCTGGCGGTCTGATCCTCGGCTACAGAAGCTGGCCATTGGGACATGGAATGTCACCTCTCTGGTGGGGAAGGAGCCTGAGCTAGTGTGTGAGGTTGAGAGGTTCCGGCTAGAAATAGTTGGACTCACCTCAACGCATGGCTCTGGCTCTGGAACCAGTTTCCTTGAGAGGGGTTGGACACTCTTCTACTCTGGAGTTGCCCCTGGTGAGAGGCGCCGAGCAGGAGTGGGCATACTTGTTGCCCCCCATCTTGGTGCCTGTACGTTGGGGTTCACCCCGGTGAACGAGAGGGTAGCCTCCCTTCGCCTACGTGTGGGGGGACGGGCTCTGACCGTTGTTTGTGCCTATGCGCCAAACGGCAGCGCAGATTACCCACCCTTTTTGGAGTCCTTGGAGGGGGTATTGGAGAGTGCACCTCCTGGGGACTCCCTTGTTCTGCTGGGGGACTTCAACGCTCACGTGGGCAATGACAGTGAGACCTGGAGGGGTGTGGTTGGGAGGAACGGCCCCCCTGATCTGAACCCGAGTGGTGTTTTGTTGTTGGACTTCTGTGCTCGTCATGGATTGTCCATAACGAACACCATGTTCAGGCATAAGGGTGTACATATGTGCTCTTGGCACCAGGACACCCTAGGTCGCAGTTCGATGATCGACTTTGTTGTCGTCTCATCTGATCTGCGGCCGCATGTCCTGGACACTCGGGTGAAGAGAGGGGCGGAGCTGTCAACTGACCACTACCTGGTGGTGAGTTGGCTCCGATGGTGGGGGAGGATGCCGGTCAGACCTGGCAGACCCAAACGTATTGTGAGGGTCTGCTGGGAACGTCTGGCAGAGTCTCCCGTAAGACGGAGCTTTAACTCCCACCTCCGGGAGAGCTTTGAACACGTTCCGAGGGAGGCGGGGGACATTGAGTCCGAGTGGGCCATGTTCCGCGCCTCTATTGTCGAGGCAGCTTATCAGAGTTGTGGCCGCAAGGTTGTTGGTGCCTGTCGTGGTGGCAACCCTCGAACCCGGTGGTGGACACCGGCAGTGAGGGATGCTGTCAGGCTGAAGAAGGAGTCCTATTGGGCCTTTTTGGCCTGTGGGACCCCGGAAGCAGCAGATAGGTACCGACAGTCCAAGCGGCATGCGGCTCGGGTGGTTGCTGAGGCAAAAACTCGGGCGTGGGAGGAGTTCGGAGAGGCCATGGAGAATGACTTCCGTACGGCTTCGAGGCGATTCTGGTCCACCATCCGGCGTCTCAGGGGGGGAAAGCGGTACGCGACCAACACCATTTATGGTGGGGATGGCGTGCTGTTGACCTCAACTCGGGATGTTGTGAGTCGGTGGGCGGAATACTTCGAAGACCTCCTCAATCCTACTGGCACGTCTTCCACTGAGGAAGCGGAGCCTGGGGACTTTGGGTCGGGCTCTCCAATCTCTGGAGCTGAGGTCACCGAGGTGGTTAAAAAGCTCTGCGGTGGCAGGGCTCCAGGGGTGGATGAGATTCGCCCTGAGTTCCTTAGGGCTCTGGATGTTGTGGGGTTGTGTTGGCTTACGCGACTCTGCAATATCGCGTGGACATCGGGGGCAGTTCCCTTGGATTGGCAGACTGGGGTGGTGGTTCCCCTATTCAAAAAGGGGGACCGTAGGGTGTGTTCCAACTATAGGGGGATCACACTCTTAAGCCTCCCTGGTAAGGTCTATTCAGGGGTTCTGGAGAGGAGGGTCCGTCG
>JBBPBX010012097.1:26296-39068 GCA_038048925.1 Garcialebias charrua | reverse complement strand
ACACTGCTCAGATTTGGTCGCCATGGCAACACAGCAAGGCTGCCGGTGGGGATGGCGGGCGCTGCAGCAACGTGAGCCTCAACACTGCGCTACGGAGCAAAACGCCTGCACGTCTCTCCACGGAGCCACACGGGCCTGCAGAGCAACAGGCAGTGGGCCGAGCACACGACCCCCGTGCACCCATTACACTCCGTTCCCCGTGCACGCACACGACCAGCCGTACGTCACACACACACACATCACAAAGAGAAGATCCAAAAGCTGCAGGCGCAAAGTGAACGTTTGCATGAAGAGGGGGTCCATTAAGACTCACGTCTGCAAACCGATATTTAGCTTTGCGAAAACCCGCAACACACAAACGCACCGTTATTGTGGTTCCAGATGGATAAGAAGAACAGCAGCAGTCACTTCTGTCTCCCTGTTTTTCCTCACACAGACCTCCAGCAGGTTTGTTCATGTGCAGCTCTCCTGATCACACAAACAACACCTGTTCGCTGTTAAATCCATACAGCCCTCCAGATGTCCCATTTTAAACAGGCACCATGCAGCTTAGGCTGCGATCCACTGCAAGATGAAGTGTTCAGTTTTTAATTTTATTAGTAGTAGTAAGATGAAATGTCTGAGGACTTTAAAGTTCAACATGCAGTCTGCAGCCGGTCTGAGGTGCCGGTGTTCATTTTTTTCCTCTTTTGGACTTTTTGTTGAGCGTCACATTAACTCACTAAAGCGAGCTTTCCTTGAGAGATCGGCAGCTGCTTATTAAGTTGTTCTCTTTGCCATGCTGTTGTGATTTGTGAATATACAAACCGGATTCCAAAAAAGTTGGGACACTAATCAAATTGTGAATAAAAACTGAATGCAATGATGTGGAGGTGCCAACATCTAATATTTTATTCAGAATAGAACACAAATCACAGATCAAAAGTTTAAACTGAGAGAATGTATCATTTTAAGGGAAAAATATGTTGTTTCAAAATTTCATGGCATCAACAAATCCCAAAAAAGTTGGGACAAGTCCATTTTTACCACTGTGTGGCATCCCCCCTTCTTCTTACAACACTCAACAGACGTCTGGGGACAGAGGAGACCAGTTTCTCAAGTTTAGAAATAGGAATGCTCTCCCATTCATGTCTAATACAGGCCTCTAACTGTTCAATCGTCTTGGGCCTTCTTTGTTGCACCTTCCTCTTTATGATGCGCCAAATGTTCTCTATAGGTGAAAGATCTGGACTGCAGGCTGGACATTTCAGTACCGGATCCTTCTCCTACGTAGCCATGATGTTGTGATTGCTGCAGAATGTGGTCTGGCATTATCTTGTTGAAAAATGCAGGGTCTTCCCTGAAAGAGATGACGTCTAGATGGAGCATATGTTGTTCTAGAACCTGAACATAGTTCTCTGCATTAATGGTGCCTTTCCAGACATGCAAGCTGCCCATGCCACAAGCGCTCATGCAACCCCATACCATCAGTGATGCAGGCTTCTGAACGGAGCGTTGATAACAACTTGGGCTATCCTTGTCCTCTCTGGTCCAGATGACATGGCGTCCCAGTGTTCCATAAAGAACTTCAAATCGTGACTCATCTGACCACAGAACAGTCTTCCATTTTGCCACACTCCATTTTAAATGACCCCTGGCCCAGTGCAAACGTCTGAGCTTGTGGAGCTTGCTTAGAAATGGCTTCCTCTTTGCACTGTAGAGTTTCAGATGGCACGGTGGATTGTGTTCACTGACAATGCTTTCTGGAAGTATTCCTGAGCCCATTCTGTTATTTCCTTGACAGTGGCATTCCTGTTTGAGGTGCAGTGACGTTTAAGGGCCCGGAGATCACGAGCATCCAGTAGAGTTTTACGGCCTTGACCCTTACGCACAGCGATTGTTCCAGATTCTCTGAATCTTTTGATGATGTTATGCACGGTTGATGATGATAACTTAAAAGTCTTTGCTATTTTAGGCTGGGTAATATCATTCTGGTATTGTTGCACTATCTTTCTGTGCAACAATGATGGAATTGGTGATCCTCTTAACATCTTGGCTTCTAAGAGACACTGACACTCCGAGAAGCTCTTTTTATACCCAATCATGTTGTCAGTTGACCTAATTAGTGTTAATTGGTCTTCCAGATGTTCGTTACATGCTCAATTTCCTTTTTCCAGCCACTTATTGCTACTTGTCCCAACTTTTTTGGGATTTCTTGACACTGTGAAATTTTGAATCAACATATTTTTCCTTTAAAATGTTACATTTACTCAGATTAAACTTTTGATCTGTCTTCTATGTTCTATTACGAATAAAATATTGACTTTTGCCATATCCACATCATTGCATTCAGTTTTTATTCACAATTTGTTTAGTGTCCCAACTTTTTTGGAATCCAGTTTGTAGTTTTGGCAGTTAGCAGAGGTGACGAGCCTAATTTAGATTCCAGTTTATTTTGATTTTTAAGATTAATTTTAACCAGAAGCTCTACATAAATACATAAAAGGATGTGGCTTTTTAAAATTCTCTATGAATTGAGGAACATGAAATAACTCCATGTTTAGTAAACCTGGTGAACATTTTTTTCTTCCTGTCTGTGTCTGATGGACCAGGGAGGACTCCAGACAAGAGTGGACAGTGACCTGGACGAGACCTCGGTGGTGGAGGAGGAACAGGAACGCCCCGAGATCGGCTCTGGGAGCGAGAGCAGCGCGTACGGCCTCACCAAAAAGAAGAAGAAAAAACCCAAGGAGAAGAAGCCCAGGAAGAAAAAGAGAGATGAGGATGACGACGATGATGACGATGATGATGGCAACATGAAAGTAGGTCTAAGGTCACAGTTTTGATGAGGATCACATCTTATTTTATTAAATGGAAGACTGTGACAAAGTGGATTCACTCAATCTGCTGGCTTCCTTGGACTCATAACTTTTACTAACTCACTTTTTTTTCCCGTGCATGAATGTTTCTGTTCAGCTCCTTCAGATGAATTCTGTTGTGACTTGGCACTATATAAATAAACTGAATTAAATTCAGAAAGATATTTTAAACGCGATAAATTCTATTTAAATTTAAAAAAAGGCTAAATGAACACTGAGAGCTGAACGACTGCTGGAATTTGGTGAAGTCGAAACTGAGTTCTTTAAGTTAAAAGAAGCAAAACGCTAATTTAAAACAATAAGCCAAGGACCAAAGCCCATGCGGATTAATCCAGGTATAAGTCCAGCAATGTTCAGTCCGGTCATCTGGACGGTTTCTTCTGTTGCTGAGACGTTTCGTCCTTCATCCGAATGACACCGGAGGTCACCTTATCACCAGCAAACTGCTTTTATCCACTGTAGGAGTGAGCTGTTTGTGGGATCCAGTTTGTTGAAGAAGTCCTTTGGATGAAGAATGAAACGTCTCAGCAACAAAAGAAACCATCCAGATGACCGGACTGAATGTTGAAAAAGCAAAGGGATAGATAAAAGTCAAAAGTAAAACACTAACAAAAAGCTAAAAATAGCAAAATACTATCTAAAAGCTAACTGTTGTTTTAAAACTAGTTAAAAGTAGCAAAATGTCTGAAAGCTAAAATTAGCAAAACGCTTGCAGGTTGTAGCTCAAAGCTAAACTACTGAAACGCCTATGCAGCACTTTCTGTTTTAAATAAAACATTTTGTTCGGTATGGTTTTCTGCTATTAAAAGACACACTTAATGATAAGAGGTGTTAATGCTGCTCTATGTAGGTTATATTCACACGTGCATATTAAATGTAAATGTTTAAACATTTGACCTGATTTATCGTTTTTGATTAACTCTAAAGCCTTTAAAGTGTCACTGACATGATTTTTTTAACTATTCATAAAATTGCTCTACATATATATCTTGTATCATTCAACTATGTTCGTTTTTGATGATAAATCAATTTAATTTTGCTTTAAAAGTGATTTTAAACTTTGCGTCGTGTTTATTCGCGGGAAATCCGATTACACGCGAATGCAACATTTGTGACGTAGTATCGGGCAGAGGGCTCTGGTATTAGGTAGCGGACAATTTAAAACCCGACGAATTTAGCAATCTAAGTGAAGATTTTGAGCTATTTGTCTTCAGTTTGGGAAGCCGAAAATAGTTCGGGTGATGGAACAAGAAACAGCAGGATCTAATTTAGGTCTGCAGCCGTATGAGACCCTTCAGGTGGAGCGAGTGGGGGCTCCGAGGGGTGCAGCTTTGTTGCATTCTTGATGAAGTATTTCATCTTTTGGGAAAGTGAAATGGCTCACTTGTTCACTGATGATATTAGAACACCCAAATGCGACACAACGTAACGGCATTTTTCAAGTAAAAAACAAACAAACAAAAAAACGCGAGCTGCAGACACATGCAGACCGCCTCTGCCCGATACTACGTCACAAATGTTGCATTCGCGTGTAATCGGATTTCCCGTGAATAAACACGGCGCAAAGTTTAAAATCACTTTTAAAGCAAAATTACGGTAAATTGATTTATCATTTTGTTTGCAAAAACGAACATAGTTGAATGATACAAGATATATATGTAGAGCAATTTTATGCATAGTTAAAAAATCCTGTCAGTCACGCTATAAAAAAGAACTACGGTAATAACAAAAAAAATACAATAAAAACAACCATCGCTTAGAAAGAGATGGACTCGCTCGGCTTTAAAATCTGCCAGAATGTAACGTCCCCCTGCTCCCTCTCTGCTGTGCTTAGAACCAGACCCAAAAGCCAATCCCAGAAGAAAAAGTTTTCATTTTGTGTTCAAGCTAACGGCCATGTGAAGGAGGCAGTGGTGGACTGCAGGTAGAGCCTTCCTCCGACTCCTGCTGCTTGCTTTCAGTCTGGCGCTGGGGATGATCCCAAAGGACTTCAAAAGTAGGAAGCAGAGGAACCTGATTTATTATCCCAGATTATCTGTCACAGTTCAGCGTCAATAGAACGGACACTTTAATCTTTAATAAAGCTGTTCAGCTCTGCTTTAGTACATACAAGCTCAAGCTTTAAGATTTAAACATGATCGCAGTGGACTTCATGACAAATAACTTATTTCTGTTGGATGAACATGTTAAACTTGTGCAAATTTCCAAAATGGCAAACAGTAGTCCCTCGTTTATCACGGGGTTTAGGGGACCACGCCCCCAGCGATAAGTGAAAAACCTCGACGTAGGGCTACAGTAGTCCGAGTTCAAGTTCCACTTCCATTCTCCCTCCTTCTGTGTAAATAAACAATTACAATACCATAATATTGTCAATAAACAATCCATGCTGCATGGATTGTTTATTGACAATATTATGGTATTGTAATTGTAGAGGAGAAGTGCAGCAGGACAGCAAAGGGTTAACCCTTCACAAAGCTGCAGCATGGAGCAGAAGTGTGCGTGTGGCAGAGAGGAGGTCACGACAGGCTGCAGAGGGAGCTTCTCCCTGCACCTGTGGGCTGCACACAGGTGCTAAATCACTTAAAATAACTGGTTTTAAATAAACAATCCATGCCGCTCGTGTGGCTCATCCATCAATCAGACAACTGTGTGTCATGTCCACTCTTACTTTGAAAAACTGCGAAAGAGTGAGTCTGCAAAAGTCGAACCGCGAAGTAGCAAGGGACTACTGCACATCAAAGTTCATGTTCAATCATCCAGGTACAAAATCAACAAAATGTTCAGCCAGGTCATCTGGACAGTTTCGTTTTTGTGGAAAGACCATTTTTGACCATTTTTTAAATGTTGTACTTGGATGATTGAGCATGAACTTTGATGTCTTGAACCACTTTGGCTGCCTGGGAGGAGTTGATGGGGACAGGACAGCTCCCAGAAACCATCTTAGCTCCAGCAAACTGGTTGATCCACTTAAAGAGTGTACTGCTTGGTGGGGAAAACAGTTTACTTGGGACTCCTCAGGCTGATGAAGCAACATGTTCTCACTCCCTACTCATCATATATTGATGCTTGGGCTCAGGGTCCCTCCACGTCACATACTTGATGCGTCGGGTCGCCCCTTCTCATCATTATTTGGTTTGTTTGGGGTTCGTTCGGAGGTCAAATAAAAAGTGAATGGTTAAGTTTAGGGTTTGTTATCAGGTTAGGCCTAAGGTTTATAAATTTTGAGAGAGAAATGCATCCTGTTGCTAAAAAAAAAAAGTAGATATGAAAGTGCTTCACTATCCAAACCGGAAGACAAGATCACAGTATAACATTCAATGATATTACCCTGCACACCAAATAATGATGAGAAGGGGCGACCCGACGCATCAAGTATGTGACGCGGAGGGACCCTGAGCCCAAGCATCAATATATGATGAGTAGCCCTCTGGATAGAGGGCGAAACGTCTTTCCACAAAAAAGAAACTGTCCAGATGACCTGGACCACTGTACAGCTTTTGAAATGCAGAAATCGTGTAAAATGTGTACATAAATAATAGTGACACCTATTCAAACAACCTGGATTCTTCAAAACATACACGATCCTGTTATTAGTGTATTTATTAAAACTTCCAGAAAGTAATCAAACGATGTGCATGTAAGACTGGAAACTCTTTGAAGTCAACCCAGTTAGCGATAGCCACCGCGGCTAATCAACACCGCCCAAACAGGACCAGCTGTAACAGTTAATTTTACAGATTAACTAAAATTAAGCATTTTCTTAGCTAAAACACTCCATGTGCTACTTATTGCATGCCGTTTTTGCTTAAATCTTTGGCATTACATGTTGGTCAACCATGGTTTTCTGTTAGCAAAATATCTCATAAACCACTGGATAAACCTTATTAAAACTCTCCGAAACCGAGCACTGATTGTACATCTACAGATTAATGTGTTAGTCACACGGATTCACAATAGCTGCTACAGCTAATTGACATCAGCAAACACAAAGTGGCTAAAAGTGATCAGCTAAAGTTTGATGTGGTTGTAGCTAAGGGTGCAGGAAAAGAAATCGATTTTTGTAAGAATCTAGATTCTTAGTCCTGGCGATTCAGAATCGATTCTAAAAGCCCCCAAATTGATTTTTTTTAATTAACATTTTACATTAAAACCCAAAAGATAAAGAAAATAAAACCATATCTCATAGTATATGAAAGAATACATAAAATGAAAGGTGGCAGAAAGAAGAAGAAATCTTATTTTATCTGCCCCTTTTTTCAAAAACAAAACAAGTTCAAACAATCAATTCAAACAATAATCTTCTATAAGTAACAGAGCAAAAAGCTAACCTAATACTGGTTATTTAAGTTACAGAATTTAATGCATTCCTGTATTATTTGTTCCTATTTTTGGTATAAATATCAAACGATGCAAAAAATTTGATACAATAAGGAACCTAAAATTATTGTTTTAAATAAATGTTCCATTTGTTTACATTGTTGTTTATTCTTTTCAGCTTGTCAGTTACAAAACTGAAACTAAATTTATGACCATTTTAATAGAAAAATCGTTTCTGAATCAAAAATCGTTTCTGAATCGAGAAATCAATTTTGAATTGAATCGTGACACCAAAAATCTGAATCGAAATCGATTCTCCAGACACTGAGAGATTCGCACCCCCTAATTGTAGCTGAGAGTCATCCCCAGCGTTGCTAACACACCTCATGTGAAATTGCACGTTTTGTTTGACTAAACTCTGTCCCTTCTCAACATCAGATGATCTCAGTTGAGCACTCTGGCACAAAAGGTGACGGACAAAATGCATTTCTTCAAGCAATGCTAGACCTTTAATTTATTTACCGTAGTAATCGGCTCGTCTTTGCGCCTGCAGGAACCCAAGTCCTCCAGCCAGTTGATGCTTGAATGGGGCCTGGAGGACGTTCAGTACGGCTTCACTGAGGACGACTACAAAACCATCACCAACTACAAGGCTTTCAGCCAATTCCTCAGGTAACCGTCTTGTTCTCTGCGTTATCTCCCCACAGTGTGATAATCCACTTTGTTTCGGATCACTTTCTGTGATTTGTCAGCGTTCTCAGCCGAGACTCCTCCAGCGAGTCTCCCTGAGTGTGTCTGCGTTATCTCCCCACAGTGTGATAATCCACTTTGTTTCGGATCACTTTCTGTGATTTGTCAGCGTTCTCAGCCGAGACTCCTCCAGCGAGTCTCCCTGAGTGTGTGTGACGAGCAAACACTGCTCTTTTTTGTTTGAGCTAAAAAGCTCGGCTGTTGTTATAAACAGCGTCTCACCTGGGGCTGTCTGGCTCGGCTAAGCCTTTGCTCTGACAAAGTGGAGCATGAGCTCCTGTGGTGCACCCCCCCTCGTGTGCAATCAGCTGCTTGTTGCACGCTCCTGACAGCCGGGAGGCTCTGGGACTCTGTGCTCTGACCCGCTATCTTTCTCAGGCCAGCGTGCCAAACCTCAAGCTGTTGCCTGACAGATCTTTAACATGACATACTCACAGCGAAGCACAGAAAAACTAACTTAAGGAGCAGCGGAGTGTCAACAAATCAGGACCCCGTTGCCTCCAGTGCTGTGTGGAGAGAGAATTACACCCACAGAAGTGAAACGTGACATAATAAAGCTGCTGTTGTTGTCTCCTCTCAGGCCGCTCATTGCCAAGAAGAATCCGAAGATTCCCATGTCAAAGATGATGACGGTGTTAGGGGCCAAGTGGCGCGAGTTCAGTGCCAACAACCCGTTCAAAGGCGCGTCTGCCACCGCCGTGGCCGCCGCGGTGGCCGCCGCCATGGAAACGGTCACTGTGGCTCCGCCAACATCTGTCGGCAGCAGCCAGCCGAGCTCCCAGCAAGCGCCAATCAAAAAAGCCAAAACCAAAGAAGGAAAAGGTGAGACACCCATTCTTGTCTTTGAACTCAATTCAGAGTTTGTTTTTATTTATTTGTTTACTTAAATGTGTGAATGTTCATGAAGCGTTCACTCTGTTGCGATCCGTTTTTTCTTCCGTACGTTTTTCGGCGCGATGCTCGTCACGCAGTTTTCAGCTATTTCAACAAATAAATCAAAACGTTCAGCACTTTCAGGACAATCCTGATATTTTTGGTAATGCTGCAACTTTAGCTTTTTGAAATATTTAGCCTTTTCTGCCATTTTTTTTTTCTCATAGGAAATGAATTGAGCTCATTTTACCTCCTTCAAATCTTTAAGGCCCCAGTAAAGCTCTGCGTTCGGCCGCTCGACGTCGTTCGAACGCAGAGGCACAAGCGTTTGAACGCGGTCACGAACGCGCCAAGCTCAAATTTTACGACTGCAAACGCAAGCGCGTTGTCGCACAATAAACTGCCCAGCGCCAGACTGTTTTGTATGTGACACAAATGTATTAAATTCCTCTTCTTCATCCCTGATCTGGACTTTTCTTTTGTTTTTTTGCCAAAAGGCAGTGATCTTTTCCTCCTCCGCTGACTCCATGACTGAAATGATGAGGAAATGAATGAATTTGTCACGAGCGAATTAAACTCGGGTCCAACGTGGCTTTGCAAGGTTCTGCAGATTTCCTGGTGTGCTGGACCAGCGCTCCCTGTTTTTATTTTATTTTTTACAACTTTTTTATTAACATATAAACACAGAACACCTCTGCGGCTGGCCAGGCTCATGTCTTTTTTTCCCCCACCCGACCTGTCAATAAATTCAGTAGGCGTGTCAGCAAATGACCAATCAGCGACTTCAATTTGTCCCGTAGGTAAACGCTCTGCCCTGCTGCTGCTCAAATAACGTCAAGAATTTGGAGTGAAAACGTGAGAATTAACATGAGAATGAACGCAGAGCTGTACTGTGAACTGCCTGTGAGCACGCACTCGTAGAGCGGCGTTCAGCTGAACGCAGAGCTATACTGGGGCCTTTAGCTGTGTTTACAGCCTTTTACTTCTCCTTTCACATTTAGTAACGGTTCAGCTTCTTTCAGCTTCCTTCTGCAAATTTAAACTTTATTTCAGCTAATTTTAGCTGTTCTTTTCAGCTTGTTATGCTCATTTCACTTATTTCTACAAGTTTCAACGTTTTCTGCTACTTTAGCGGTTTTAATGCTAATTTAGCTTTTTCAGCTAATTCCACGTTTTTTGCACTCATGTCAACATTTTTAGCCTAATTGGGTTAAAGTATGCTCTCTCCTCTTCCTTATAGTAATTTAAGTTTGTTTCTGCTTCTTTAGTTCCTTTTTTGCTGTTTTATTTGATAATTTCAGCTTTTTTTTAAAGAAAATTTCCACTTTTTTGTGCTCATTTCCTAATTTTTCATCCAAATTGGGCAAATGTGTTTTTTCTGCTAATTTAAGCTTGTTCTACACTTTCAACTATCTTTTTTAGCGTTTTTTTAAATCTAGTTTTAGCTGTTTCAGCTAAATTCAAATTTTTTGTGGTAATTTTTGCAAATTTCAGCCTACGGTAATTAACTTCTTTCTGTTAATTTCAGCTTTTTATTATGCTTGTTTCAGCTTATTTCCCCAAGTTCAAAAGTTTTCTGCTACTATTTAGCCGTTTATGGTAATTTGAGCCTTTTCAGCTATTTCCACATTTTTGGAGCTCAGCTTATTCCCCTTCCTTCTGGTAGTTTAAGCTTCTTTCTGCCTTTTCAGCTACTTTTCGGCAATTTTTTTGGTTGCTAATTTCAGCCTTTTCTTTAGCTAATTTCCAAATTTTTATGCTCATTTTGGCCTATTTAAACCTGATTAAGCAAATTTGTGTTCTTTTTGCTTTCTTCTGCTAACTTAAGTTTGTTCTTCAATTTCAGCTACATTTCAGCATGTTTTTAGCTCATTTCCATTGTTTCTCAGCAAGTTCTTCAGCAATAAGCATTCACACTGCATTTTTGCAGGAACACGACTAATCCGCATTAGCCACCAAAAACGTCTTTATCTCAGTCCGTTTAACTGATATTTATATAAAAATTGTTGTGGAAGTTGCTGAGAGTCGTTTACAACTCATACTCTGATCTCACAACATCATGAGGTCACACATAATATTTTCAAGGTTTGATCAAAATGGCTACATCTCCAGTGTTTCTCAGCATGAGATGGAAGTCGGTGGGAGATTTGCATTTCCTCAAGGAATGCAATTTAATAATAATGTTATAAAAATGTTTAATTGGCTAAAATAAAAGATATATCAGTATCAGTGTTTGGTATCTGCTTAACACACGTGATGTCTGTCTCAGGACCAGGAGTAAGAAAGAAAAGGACTGTGAAAGACGCAAAGAAGAAACCGAAGCCCAAAAAGAACAAATCAAAGTTGGGTCAGAGTGGGAAGAAGAAGAAAGCCTCCTCGGTATGTGTTTTTATTTTTCATAACCGTTTACCTTCAGATTATTTATCTTCTCATTAACTCTACCCTACATGTTTAATGGAATAAATGTAACCTGACGGTTTAGAATACTGACAGACTGTAAAAAAAAGTGTTTTATTATTTATTCCTGTGTTGCGCCGAGCTCTTCACTTTGTGTTTTTATTTTAATTTTTCAGAGTGATGAGGACTTTCTGGAGGAGTCGGACTTTGATGACATCAGCATCCACAGTGCCTCTGTGCTTTCTGATACCCTGGGAGCTGCCACCAGGAAAAGGGCCCGGCGTGGGCGAAAAAAAAGGAAAAGTACGTTTACTGTCTTCTTTTTCTAGGCTCTGTGGTGTTTTCTTCAAAATCCCTCTGAAACCTCAACATCAAACCGTCTGAGGGCGGCAATGATGAGGTACAGTAATAAAAAAGTAACTTTTTATTTGTTTATTTATTCAGAGAATGCTTTTTGACAGTCTTTTGCAGCAGCTGTTGCCAAAAGTTTATTCAGGTTTGTCGGCAGCATGCAGCCTATAATGACCACAGTCCATGCTGTACCCACATACATGTAGACCAGGGGTGCCCAATACGTTGATCGTGATCTACCGGTCGATCGTAAAGGTGTTATGGGTAGATTGCATGGCGTAAAAAAATAGTCAGCCCATCATCCAGCCTCACTATGAAATGTGTCACTTAACTGACATAGGGCAGCCAGTCGTGAAACGTTTGGCCATTCATTTACACGACAACAGCCCTTGTTCTCTCTAAAACCAAAGGTTTTGTAATCCAGGTCTCAGAGTGGACATTTTCATGGGAACACCCCACAGAGGTGTGAAATGCTCCGCAAGTGTGAAGCGGCACATGCCACTACAGGCGGCTGCAGTCCAAAGTTTTTCTGCACTAACAACAGTTATAATAAATGTCAGAGAGCAGAGTGTTTTTGTGCTGCTCACCCCTTTTCAGCTTGTAGGAGCATAATTAATAAAATCCAGTTCCTCTTGTCTTGAAAGAAGTTAGTATATTTATCAGTTTGGACGTAACTGTCATGCAGATGCAGCATGCCTAATGAACGCAGCTGAGACATCAGGGTTGCCAGATAAATGTAAAATTTGTTTGGTGTGTGTTGTGTTCAACAAACACAACACACACCTCATCTTAGAATATCTTTATCACAGTTTATGTCAAAATACTATCATTTTAAAGTGACAGTACTATACAGTAGTCCCTCGCTACTTCGTGGTTTGTTTTTCGCATACTCGCGCTATCGCGGTTTTTCAAAGTAAGACTGGACATGACACGCAACTGATGGATGAGCCGCATGATTGGCATGGATTTAAATTTTTTTTAAATAAATTATTTAAAACGATTTAGCACCTGTGTGCAGTCCACACCTATGGGATAACTTCCTCCTGCAGCTGATCAGCTGATTTCTGCTCTACACGTGCAGAGCAGAGAAGTGGGTGTGGCCAAAAGTGCAGCCTGAGGCAGAGAGCTGAGATCATGACATGCTGTGCACTTTTACAGCGTTTAGAGCTTAGAAACTGTTTTGAATATTGCAAGAGTGTGTGAAGGGTTTAAAATGCCTTTATATA
>JBBPBX010012097.1:2432-23365 GCA_038048925.1 Garcialebias charrua | reverse complement strand
TATATATATTTATATATACATACTGTACATACATACTGTACATACATATAATAAACTATAGCGTTAAATTGGCTCAGCTTTTCTTTCCAATGTGCTCGTGAACTCTGTGATCCTCAGGAGAAGGAGGGAATCCAGTGGGAGGCCAAAGATGAAGAGGAGGATGAGGAGGAAGCTGCAGGTGAGGAGGAGGATGACCACATGGAGTTCTGCAGAGTGTGTAAAGATGGAGGAGAGCTTCTGTGCTGCGACACCTGCACGTCGTCCTACCACATCCACTGCCTCAACCCACCTCTACCTGAAATCCCAAACGGGGAGTGGCTGTGTCCTCGCTGCCTGGTGAGCTCCTCTTTAGAGCCTTTATTACACAAAATGTATGTAACAATTACTACAAATAGATGTTTTATGGTCAGCCTAAGCATATTTATCATCCCAATAATACAGTTGTTTGAACTTAATCTGTTGTTGTATGATTCTGTAGAAACATCCTGCTGAAACTTTTGTTTACAGCGACAGTAGGGGTCTGCAACCTTCGGCTCTGGAGCCACATGCAGCTCCTTGGTTCTTCCGCAGCGGCTCTTTCAAGCTTTGACCAAAACTGACATAAAACTGAATTATATTGGTTGTTATATTCATCCATCCAACCTTTATACAGTATATACAGGCTAATCCCATTGAACCTTGGGGACTCATTTACAAGGGAGACCTGCATTTAACAAAGAGTGATGACAACAGTGGACAAAACCGACAACAATAGACAATCATAAAAGATGCATACAGATTATTTTTTTTACATGTGAAAATAAAATGGTAAAAAAGGCTAATTAAAAGGAAAAGTAGCAACAAAAAAAACCCAGCTATGTTGTAAGGCGGTGTAGGAAACAATAAACAGGAACATGTCTGCATTGGTCCTTTCCAGGAACTTAGATGTTTAAAGCCAGAGGTCAAAGTCGAGAGCTTCAGATCTTTTTGCAAGATATTACCGGAAACAGGAGCGGAGTAGGAGAAGGCCCTTATGCCTAGTTCAGTCCTCAATGACGGAACACTGCAGATAATCATGTCCTGAGAGCACACGCTGTAGCTGCACTCACGCAGAGACATGTAGGAGGAGATGTATGAAGGCAGCAGACCAAGAAGTGATTTAAAGATGAAAAAGTGTACCAGTGAGAGAGTCTGTGTGAAGTTAACGTTGACCAGTTAACCAGTGAATACAGGGTGCAGTGGTGGGTATGGTATTTACAGCCAGTTAGTGCACCGTGATAAACAGCATCCAACATCTGCAGGGTGCTTGTAGGAGCATTCATGTAAATAATGTCATTGTAATCAATGGAGGGAAGGAAAGTCACAATTATAAGACGTTAGCATTCAGAGTTAGACGGGATCTATTTCCGAAAAAGAAACCCAGTTTAACTTTCAGTTTCCTTACTAGGTTTTCCACTTGAAGTTTAAAAGAGAGGTGCGAGTCGACCAAGATATCCAAATAGTTATAGGAATCAACAAACTCAATAGGGACACCATTTGAAGAAAAAATCAGAGGAAGAACTGCTGGACTGACTTCCTGTTTGAAAAAAGCATCTTTTTGGGTTTGTCGGTGTTTAGGACAAGTTTGAGATGGAACAAGTCTGATTGGATGATGTTGAAAGCAGGTTGCAAAAACTGGAAATCCTTAACAACTGTTTTAGCTCGACAATAAACAACTGTGTCATCAGCATAGAAGTGTAAGGATACATCAGGGATGCTTTGACCTACATTACATATGTAGATTGTAAAGAGTCCTAAGACTGAGCCTTGTGGTACACCATTGTGGACTGTTAAAAGAACTGGAGGAAATACCATAATGTTGAACACATTGCCTCCGATCTGAAAGATAGATAGAGAACCAACCAATGGTATAACATAGCTAAACGGGCTAGTTTTAGCTGTTTTCTTGTCATTTGTTTTGCAAATATATGAATACTAAAAACATTACAAGGAATAAAACATACCAGTACTCACTTTCACTTCATGCTTTATTTCTTCGCAGTAGAATACTTAATTTTTCTACAAAAAAAAAAAAAAAAACATTGGCCTGCATAGTTTTTATTTTTTATTTTTTATTATCATAATTTTTTTTTGAAACTGGGCAAAAACCATGTACTATTGTTTCCTTTTTTACAAGAATCTCGTCTTTTATTTAGTCTTAAAATATAGAAATAATACTAAATGTTAAACATTATTAGATACTTTTAGTTTGATAAAATCACTCCTACTGGCCAGAAAAGTGCCCTCCAACAAGTGGTCCGCGGGTCACCAGTTGAGAATCCTAGTTGGAGCAGGTATTGCATTTCCATACACGTTTAATGTAGTGAACAAAGGGGCAGAAATGGACAGTCTACCACCTGTTCATCGTTAAAGTTTGTTAATTTAAACTGAGTGAACGTCTGTGTTTTGTCTCAGTGTCCGCCTCTTAAAGGTAAAGTTCAGAGGATTCTGCACTGGAGGTGGGGAGAGCCCCCGCTGCCAGCGGAGCCTCCGCCAGGCCCTGACGGCAAACCGACCGATCCGCTGACCAAGCCCCCGCTCAAGGGCCGCTCAGAGAGGGAGTTCTTCGTGAAGTGGGCGGGCCTTTCGTACTGGCACTGTTCCTGGGTCAGCGAGCTGCAGGTGAGGAGTTGGACCAAACTGACATTTGGCAACAATAAAAACGTGTCTGCTTTGAAAAATGGGGGAGACACAGGCACGTTTATTAACTTATCTTTTGGTGCTTTCAGTTTTTAAAGAGTTGTATGAATTGGTTTTCTTTGTAAAATACAAATTTTATGCAATTCAGAATCAAACCTCACTTCATTTAATTCATTTAATAAATCGCTACTATTAAATTTAGCAAATAAATTCAAATTTCAACACCAATTTTTGTTGATTAGTTTTGTTTTCTTAACTCTTTTGAGAATTATTGTCTTTGTGCTGGTTTGAAATAGGTTTAAACGAAGTTTGGTTGAATTTTTAGAGGATTTTTGAACAAATACTTTACAACTGAAAACAACTCGACTTGCATTTTGCGTTGTGTCTGTTGTGTAGTTAGAGCTGTACCACACGGTCATGTATCGGAACTACCAGCGGAAGAACGAGATGGATGAGCCTCCGCCGTTCGACTACGGGTCGGGAGAGGAGGAGCTCAACAATGAGAAGAGGAAGAGCAAAGACCCCCAGTATGCTGTGATGGAGGAGCGCTTCTACCGCTATGGCATCAAACCAGAGTGGATGGTCACCCACCGGATAGTCAACCACAGGTGGCTGCTGACACTCATAGCCTCTCACACCTTCAAATCATTAACTATAATCGATGGCTGGTAGGAAAGTAGCAGCTACAAGGCATTTCCTGTCTTTAAGAGTTAAGCAAGATATATTTCTGAAAACAAAACCCAGTTTCAATTTCAGTTTCTTTATCATGCTTTCAACATGTGGCTTCAAAGAGAGATGCGCATCAATTAAAATTCCCAAGTTTTGTAAGAATCCGCAAACTCAATAGGAACATCACATATAGATGAGATAGGAGGAAGAGCTGCTCACACCAACTTTCTGTTTGAAACAGCATCCCTTTGGTTTTATCAGCATTTAGCACCGGTTTGAGACGGAATGCAGACTGTAAGAGCTGGAAAACCTTAGATACTGTGTTAGCTCGGCAATAAACAATTGTATCGTCGGCATAGAGATGCAAGAAGGCGTCAGGAATGTTTTGACCTACATTATTAATACAAATTGTAAAAAGAGTGGGTCCTAAAAGCCTTGTGGCACACCATTAGTGACCGTTAAATAGCTAGATGACATACTGTTGTGTCGAACGCATTGCCTCAGATGTGTCAGGGTTTCTTTTGGCAGGAACAAACCCAATGTCGCAGACAGGGATTCAGACTCGGATTTAAATAAATAAATACTCTTTAATAAAGAAAATCAAAAACGCTGACGAGGCAACAACTTACAGAATCAGGGGACAAGGATCAGGACAAGACAGGCAGTACCTAACGACGACAAGACAAAGGACAAGACTCTCAGAAAGACTATACACACAGACAAGACAGGACGTACATGTAATTACAAACACCTGGGAGCACAAGGAGGAAATCAGTCTCAAAACAAATGAGGCGACACAAGGGTGCACAGACAAGGGATGCCCACTAGATGGTGCCATCCCTACAAGATGTGATTGTGTGTTCAACAATGGTAAATGGACTGTACTTATGTATATAGCACTCTTCTATCTTGTCAGGATGCTCAAAACGCTTTCCAACACAATCTGTGCCCTCATTTACCCATTCATACAGCACTCTACTAGATCTATAACGACTAATCAGTGCTTTAGATCACATTCATACACTGATGGGACACACATAGAGGCATTTAGGGGTTCAATGTCTTGCCCAGGGACACTTCAGCACTGCTGGTGGAATGGAACTCCCAACTCTCGTATTTTAGGACGACTGCTCTAACCACTCAGCCACAGCCACCCAATAGAAACATCAAATCAAATTTGTTCTGGCTTTTAGTATTTTAGTACTTTACCTCATTTTATACGCACCTTGATTTGATTGTATTTTATAACACTACTTTTTACTTTTACTTTATTTGCATTCTATTGTTGTTTATTGTTGTGTGTACCTTATCTGTGGTTTTGTCTAAAACAGGTCTCTCTTGAAAACGAGTCCTCGTGACTCATTGAAACTAACCTGTATAAATAAAGGTTGAATTCATTAATTCATTCATTCAACCTTTATTTATACAGGCTAGCCTCGTTGAGTCACGGGGACTCATTTACAAGAGGGACCTGTCTCACTCACACCAAACAACCATCCACTCTCACACTCACACCTAGGGTCAATTTAGAGTCACCAATCAGCCTAACATGCATGTTTTTTGGTCTGTGGGAGGAAACCGGAGTACCCGGAGGAAACCCACGCATGCACGGGGAGAACATGCAAACTCCACCCAGAAAGGCCCCCGGACCGGGATTTGAACCGGCAACCTTCTCGCTGAGAGGCAGCAGCTCTACCAGTTGTGCCACCGTGCTGCCCAATGGAAACAAAAGGAAGCCACAAGTTTTACATCATTTTATGTTTAGCTGTAGCCATTTAGGTCAAAACTTTAAAATTATGTTTTATTTTAAGCAATATTGTGAATATGGATTTTGAAGGCCTCTCATCCTCTACCATAACAAAATATAGCTCAGTATATATACATGTATAATATTAACCGAGCTGTACCCGTTTTTTGTATTTTTTATGGTCAACCACCTTGAATCGGTGTGATGCTGATGATTATTTTTTTGCAGTTTTCAGAAAAATTCATCAGTGGTTCATGAGGTATTTTGGTAAAAGACTAACACATGAACGCACACAGGCAAAACATTATTGTCCATCTTCGCCTTTCAACAGCAGGAGACAAAACAATGAAAAACTTTACACAGAACTGGAATTCTGAACAGCAAAGTGGGATGTTCAATTTAACCTGCCGTACTTTTTATGTTGTAATAAAATAAGCGGCATACTTTATTTCATTTCATTTATTCATTTGTATAGCACCTTACACAATCACTGTGATGGTGACCAAAGTGCTTAACAAAAAACAGTGCAGTACTTAAAAAGACAACGGATTAAAAATCAAGAAAAACACAACATAATAGCAAAAATAAAACCAGAAATGTCACCACATATTTAATTACTAAAAGCCAGTTTGAATAAAAAAGTCTTAAGCTTTGATTTAAAAGGGCCAAGTTCAGTAATCTGACATAGCTCAAGCGGGAGTGTATTCCAGAGTCGAGGTGCGGCCGCAGAAAAGGCACGGTCACCCCAGCGTTTATATTTTGTCCTTGGAACAGAGAGCAGGAGCTGTCTGACCTCAGAGACCTGGAGCGGGCGGGGAAACTTAACAACTCTGTTATATAAGTAGGAGCGAGGCCATTCAGAGCTTTAAAACAGATAATAAAAGTTTAAAATCTATTCTAAAACGGACAGGAAGCCAATGTAGTGAGAATAAAACAGGTGTGATGTGGTCCCATCTAGGAGTGTTGGTTAAAAGGCGAGCTGCTGCATTCTGAACAAGCTGGAGGCGGCTCAGTGTTGACTGAGTTACACCAACATACAGAGCGTTACAATAATCGAGCCTAGAACTGATAAAAGCATGAACAGCCTTCTCCAAGTCGCAACGGTTTAAAAATGGTTTGACCTTTTTTAAAAGACGTAAATAAAAAAATCCAGACCGGACAACAGAGGCGATGTGTTTGTCAAAATGTAAAGCCTTATCAAAGGTCACTCCAAGGTTTTTCACACTGTCACTGAAGTTAATATTCAAATTTCCCAGGCCAGTTGCATCTTTGTTACCAAATAAAATCCATTCTGTTTTATTGTCATTTAAAAACAGGAAGTTCTTGTTTAGCCAATGTTTGATTTCAGAGATGCAGTCAAAGAGAGAACACATTGGGTTACTGGATCCAGGCCTTAATGGTAAATAGATTTGCAAATCATCTGCATAAAAATGAAAGTTGACATTGTGTTGTCTTATAATAGATCCAAGTGGCAACAGGTACAAGGAAAAGAGCAGAGGGCCCAAAATGGAACCCTGGGGCACCCCACACAGAAGAGGGGCTGTAGAGGAAGAGTAGCCATTGAGCAAGATAGAGAAAGTTCTGTCAGATAAATAGGACGTGAACCACTTCAGGGCCGTGCCACGAATCCCAATGAAATCATGGAGGCGAGACAGAAGTACAGAGTGGTCCACAGTGTCGAAGGCTGCTGTGAGGTCAAGAAGCACCAGAGCTACTGGGCATCCAGAATCAACTGACTGAGCATTAAAGTGCACAGATTTTCTTTTTAGTTTACCCAACTTTTCACTCTAAGTGATGTGCAAAAAATGTACGTAAAAAAGCCTGAATTCCCACATACCTTTATAAACCTTCCTGTTTTTGTTCACTCTCTCTGTAGTTTTGATCAGGACGGCGATGCCCATTACCTGATCAAATGGAGAGACCTACCGTACGATCAGTGCACCTGGGAGACAGATGAATTTGACGTCCCAGAATACAACATTCACAAAGCTTTCTACTGGGACCACAGGTAGATTAAGAGCATTTGCCATAATTTCCACCTAATTCCATGGTGATGGAAATTTGCATTTCTGTTTACTATCTGCCCTCTCTTCCATTTGTGTTTGTAAGTCACCAAGAGATGCTCTACATTTGTTTTTCAGAGAGCAGATTTTAGGCGAGGACCAGCGCCCTCTTGTGGTAAGGAAGGGAAATAAACTAAAAGAGGACTACCCAAAAAGAGAGGTTCCCCCTGATGCCCCTATCATAGATGTAAGTAGCTTTACATACAAAGGGTATCCATTTTGTCAGCATATATAGCATCTAAAAGTCTCAATTATATTTTCACACCACCAGCCAACCATTAAGTTTGAGCACCAGCCCTGGTACATTAACGCCACCGGGGGAACGCTGCACCCATATCAGCTCGAGGGTCTGAACTGGTTGAGATTTTCCTGGGCTCAGGGGACGGATACCATCCTGGCTGATGAAATGGGCCTAGGAAAGACGGTGCAGACAATAGTTTTTCTCTACTCACTGTACAAAGAGGTGAGGCTGGAATAGAGTCATCTTTTATCATGCTCATATTCCAATCAAAATGAAAAAGGCTCAACTGGTGATGCGCATTCTTGTAATATAAATGGTAATACGCACTTGGATGTAATCAGTTTGGGTCGTGGAGGAAAAGGAATGATTCAAAGTGGGTTTCTTTTATTCTGTGAAGTACTACAGGAGAGGACTGAGCTTGTTTTTCCTCTGTCAGGGTCACTCTAAGGGGCCTTTCTTGGTGAGCGCACCGCTCTCCACGATCATCAACTGGGAGAGAGAGTTCGAGATGTGGGCTCCGGATTTCTACGTGGTGACTTACACGGGAGACAAAGACAGCAGGGCAACTATCAGGGAAAACGAGTTCACCTTTGAAGACAGCGCAGTGAAATCTGGACGGAAGGTGTTTCGCATGAAGGTACTCTATCATTTATAGCTCATTTAATTTAGTTATTAGTTGCTGAGTCAGCATTCACACCACCGTGTTCCTGATTATAGTTTCTTCTGTACAGTTTTTGCAATTACAATAGTCCCTTGTTTATCGCAGGGGTTCCGTACTCTGAAGCCCTGTGATAAGTGAAAAAACACTAAGTAGGAGTAGTGCAAGTAGTAAGTCGTACCGTATTTTCCAGTGTATAGCTCGCACCGGTGTATAGGTCGCATTGTCCAATTATCACCAATAGATTGGAAAAATCCTAGATTGGTCGCACCGGTGTATAGGTCGCACCTACGTTTAGCTCTGCTGCAAATGTCTGCCACAGGAGCGCACAGCAAGGCTTTTAAGAAGATTAACACTTAAAAAACAATTATTTGTTTGATTAAAAATTATAGCAAATATGTGTCTGAGCTGAACTTTTCTTTAATAAATGAACGTAATTGTGAAATGAGCTGGATTTAAAAATTTGTTTCGCCAAAAGTGATAACAAGCCATATATAGGTCGCACCGGTGTATAGGTCGCAGGCCTTGAAAAAACCATAAAAAGGTGCGACCTATACACCGGAAAATACGGTAGTTTATTTTAGTATTTATATATTAAGGCGTTTTAAACCCTTCCCACACTCTTACAATATTCTAAACAATGTTTCTAAACTCTAAATGCTCTAAAAGAGCACAGAATGTCATGCAATGTCTGCTCTTTGCCACATGCAAGCGTTCTTGGCCACGCCCACTTCTCCGCTCTTCACGGAAAACAGCTGATCAGCTGCAGTAGGAAGTTTATCCTGCAGTGTGGGCTGCACAAATGTGCTACAGGTGCTAAATAATTTAAAATAATTTATAAATAAAAACTCCATGCCGATTGTGCGGCTCATCCTCACAATAAACAAACCGCTAAGTAGCGAGGGACTACTGTAAACTATTTCTGCATTCTTTTTTTGCTATTTTAACATTCATCTCAAAATGTTTAGCTCAATCAGGACTAGTGTGCTATGACTTTTAGTCTTTGTAACTTTCACATTTTTTGTATTGTTTAACTTTGACAATTAAAAATCACCATAAAATGTCATTGTTTTCTTTTAGTTTCTTCTAAAACAATGTTTAGTGGAATTTGCTTCCGCAAACTTTCTCTACATGGTCTTCTTTAGCTTTTAGTTACAGTTCAGCTATTTTCAACATGTAGCTACATTGCTAATTCTAGCTTACAGCTATGGTTTTGCCCATTTTAGTTACAATTTAGCAGATTTCATTTTTAGCCGCATGCACTTAGCTTCTAGCAGCTATTTTGATCTATTTAGATTTTGCTACAGTTTTACTAATTTTAAATGTTAGCTAGTGTTGCTAAATATAGCATTCAGAATATTTTTTCCTATATTTAGATTTTAGCTTCTTATGCGTTCACTTGAGATTTAAGCTTCTGTTGTGTTGCTAATTTTAGATTTTATCTAAAATTTGACTAATTTTAGATTTCAGCTATGGTTTTGTCCATTTTAGCTACAGTTTAGCGGATTTCATTGTTAGCTGCATGCACTTACCGGTAGCTTCTAGCAGCTACTGTATTTTGATATATTTAGCTTTTCGCTACACTTTTATTGATTTTAGCTGTTAGCTAGTGTGGCTAAATATAGCATTTAGCAAATGTTTTCCTACATTTACATTTTAGCTGCTTACGCGTTCACTTGAGTTTTCAGCTTCTTTTTTGTTGCTAATTTTAGCTTTTAACTAATTTGAGCTTTTATCTAAAATTTGACTAATTTTAGATTTCAGCAATGGTTTTGTCCATTTTAGCTAAGGTTTAACTGATTTCATATTTAGCTGCATACAATTAGCTTCTCACAGCTGTTTTGATATATTTAGCTTTTTGCTACAGTTTTACTAATTGTAGCTGTTAGCTAGTGTTGCTAAATATAGCATTCAGAAGATGTTTTCCTATACAGTATTTATATTTTTGCTGCTTATGCGTTCACTTGAGATTTAAAGGTCCACTGACATGAATTTTTTACTATTCATAAAATTGCTCAATATGTATATATTTTATAATTTAAATATGTTTGTTTTTGCAAACAAAATGATAAATCACTTTAATTTTGCTTTAAAAGTGATTTTGAACTTCAAGCCGTGTTTAATCATGGGAAATCCGATTACACTCGAACGCACCATATGTGATGTCACACTGGGCAGAGGGCTGTGGTGTCTTTAATAGCGGACAATTTAAAACTGGACGAATTTATCAATCTATGTGAAGATTTGAGCTATTTGTCTTCATTTTGGGAAGCAGAAAATAGTTTGGGTGATGGAACAAGAAACAACAGGATCTAATTTAGGTCTGATGCTGTATCAGACTTCCTTCATGTCGAGATGCTCATACCTGCGCACTGTGACAAGCCCAGAGCTCTGCCCGGTGTGACATCACAGATGGTGCGTTCACGTGTAATGGGATTTCCCATGATTAAACACGGCTTGAAGTTCAAAATCACTTTTAAAGCAAAATTAAAGTGATTTATCATTTTGTTTGCAAAAACGAACATATTTAAATGATAAAATATATATATTTTGAGCAATTTTATGAATAGTAAAAAAATTATGTCAGTGGACCTTTAAGCTTCTTTTTTGATAATTTTAGCTTTTTGCTATGGCTTAGCTAATTTTAGCTTCCGTTTTGCTCGTTTTAAGTAACAATTTAATAAAGAACCAATTCGTCAACACATGTTCACACCGTATTTTCACAAATAACACCATCCCTCTTTTTGTATGAATGGACAGATGAATGGGGTTGGATTTTTTTTATTTTTTATCATCAAGTTCAGTTTAAAACGGTTAACAATCTTCTTTCTGTTCGCCCTCCTGCAGAAAGACACACCTATCAAGTTCCACGTGTTGCTGACTTCTTACGAGCTGATCACTATAGATCAAGCCATTCTGGGCTCCGTCGCCTGGGCCTGTCTGGTTGTAGACGAGGCCCACAGACTGAAAAACAACCAGTCAAAGGTGAAAAGCTGTTGTGTGTGTTGTGAGCTGAAATTGCAAATAAACCATGAAATAAACACCGTTTAGTTTTGGTGGAAGGAAGTTGGCGTTTGAATCACTTTTGCTTCAATTCAGTTTTTTAGAATCCTCAACGGGTATAAGATCTACTACAAGCTGCTGCTCACTGGAACTCCCCTGCAGAACAACCTGGAGGAGCTGTTCCATCTGCTTAACTTCCTCACTCCAGAGCGCTTCAAGTAAGCGCTGCCTCTTTTCAGTCACACCCAACTCATTTTCCAGTGGGTGACAAAACAACTTTGTCTGGCTTTGCAGCAGGAATGCATTGTGTGCACGTGTGGAATAATAATTAAATAAAAGTCACGCTGTCTGCATGCTAAATGTGACTCCACTCCATGTCATCGTATCTTGTTAATTTGACTTTTACTTTAGTTTCTGTGTGAAGTCGATTTGTGCCAAACTTTAAATCTACAGTATATTAAAATAACTCCTCATTTATATACGATTAGCGATTGGTTTGAAATCCATGCTGGCCAGCTCTTCTATACTTTATTTTCAAATCTTAGTGCACCAAAAATGCCCATTTTGGAACAGTAACAGAAGCATTGCTTTGGAAAAACGACTGGAGAAAGTGGATGTGCTGCAGCAACACTTTAATGAAACTAAATTCAGTTTGTTTATTTAGCACCAAATCACAACAGAAGTTGTCTCAGGGCATTATACAAAAACTTTCCCATACATTCAAAAGCCAATTAGTAAAGTTCTCCATCTAAGGAAGGGACGCAATTCTGAGCTGCGTACAGTACTTTAAAACAACAGGCATCTAAAAAGCAGGAAAGAAAGTGGCACTGCACTAATGTTGAATAATTTTATTTAACTTGGAGAGATAGCTCGCTAACAAATAAGAAAGCTCTCTGTAAAGCTAGAACTTTATATTATTCATCTTTAATAGATGAGAATAAAAATAACCCCAGGTTTCTGTTCAGTGCTATAGCTAGACTAATCAAAAGTCCCATCTCTGTTTAGACATGTATCCCTACAACTATAAGCAGTGAAGACTTCATGAGTTTCTTCATAAATAAAATGATTTCAATTAGAGAGAAAATTCAAACCATCCTTCCTACTATCACCTCTGGTTCCCTGTCAGATGAGACAACTTGTCACTAGAACCTGATTTATGTTTGGAATGTTTTTTGTCCTGTTGAGCTCTGGATTGTCCAGAATAATAGCTTCATCCAAACCATCCACATGTCTGCTAGATCCCATCATAACCAGACTGTTTAAAGAGTTGTTTCCCCTAATTGATGCCCACATTTTGGATCTGCTTAATTTGTCTGTAATGAATGGTTACATACCACAGCGCTTTAAGGTTGCTGTAATTAAACTTTTACTTAAGAACACTGATCTTGATTCAGAAATCAAGATCAGCTGCAACAAAGTGCTGTACACATGAAATAAAGAACATTTAAACACATTATTTTATTTTATTTTTTTATATTTCATACTAACTGAACTAACTGAAGGTAACAACATCAACTACTACCTCATACATATACTGTGTACATTAACTCATACGCTGCTTTGCCACTTTGCAAATGTCAATGAAACCTTTAGTTTATTTTAGTTATACTTTTTATACTCTTTTTTTATACTAGTATGCAAAAACTCAGGACAGTATTATGTTCATTAAATGTTTAATGTTTTAGTTTTAGTTTTAGAGTTGGTGTAAATTTTCATACTCTTATACCACTATGCAAAAACTCAGGACAGTGTTAGTTTTACTATTTTATGCTTATGTCTATTATTATATGTTTCAGTGTTTCAATGTTTAGATGTTTACTGTTGCACCGAGGGACTGAGAGAAACGCAATTTCGGTCCTGTGTATGTCCTGTACAGTACATATTGCAGATCTGACAATAAAGTTGACTTTGACTTTGACTTTGACTTTGAAATGCTGGCCTACATATTAAATCTAACATTCATCTAAAAAATTCTCAAGATAATTGTAGCAGGTCAGTTGCGTCAACATCTGCAAAGAAATACAGGGAGTCCTCGACTTACGAACGAGTTCCGGACCTACGGGCTGTTCGTAACCCCATTTTGACGTAAGTCGGGGACCACCCGAGCCGCCACTTATACACGTACATGTACAGTACTGTACAGTTACCAAGCACTTCACCTATCCTAACACAGTGTAGTACATAATTATCAAAAAACACAGACATTACTGTACATTTTTAACCTTAATAAAAAATATAATTACTCACTTTGAGCTGGTCAAGCCTGCCTCCGTCTTTAGCATGTTAGCTCTTGCACGTCCGAGCTCCGCAGCTTCGTGCTGCTCCACGCGGTCCAAACTGTTTACAGGAAGGACTGTTAGCATGTTAACTCCATACATTTGGAGCCAGAAAAATATTTAATAACTTACTGAAAGCCGTTTCTCCGCGGTGTCCATCCATCCAAAACAAGCAGCTGCCCATTAGCGTTAGCACCGCCATTAGCTGCGCCCGTTAGCCCATCCAAAAGGCTGTCGGCGCTGTTCGTTTTAGCATGTTAGCTCGGTGTCCATCCAACATCTTAGGCTGCCAAGCGGACATCGGGGCGAGCTCCCGGCCACAGATGGCCTCTCCGCCGCCCGTCAGCTCGGTGTCAACGGTGGGGGTCCGCGTTAGCATCTTAGATATGACATTAGCTGCGCGTTAGCCCATCCCATGAGCTGGTGGTGTCAGCCGGCGTGGTGGGATGCAGTGGAGCGATCGGCGGCTGCTGCTCCGGGCCTAAGACGTCCACAGAGTTCACCGAGCGTTTTCCAGCTCATTTATCCGTATAAGGCAACCTCTTATCGGACACACAGTCCTCCAAAGCAGGCTGTCGAGGCTGGAACTAACTGAAGGTAACCGCAAAATGGCGGAGGCGGCATTTCCGGAAACCGCCGGAAACTGCGCAAATAGGCTTAAAAATTATAATTATAACTATACTTTATTTATAAAACCATTTAAAACAACCACAGCTGCAACAAAGTGCTGTACACATGAAATAAAGAACATTTAAACACATAATTTTATTTTATTTTTTATATTTCCTATTTTTATTAATATGATGCGTTTTTATGTCCAAGTTGCCGTAAGTCGAGAACCACCTGTAATCTGTTTGAGGAGTTTCAGTCAGGGTTTAGAGCTCATCATAGCACAGAAATGGCACTGGTGAAAGTTAAAGTTACTGGTGACATTTTATGGGTGAGAACAGACACAGTCATTAAAGTGGTTGAATTCTCGCGGTTATCTTTTGCAGCAACTTGGAAGGCTTCCTGGAGGAGTTTGCAGATATCTCTAAAGAGGACCAGATCAAGAAACTCCATGATCTTCTCGGACCTCACATGCTCAGGAGGCTGAAAGCTGATGTCTTCAAGAACATGCCGTCAAAGACGGAGCTCATTGTCAGAGTGGAGCTCAGTCCCATGCAAAAGTAAGCTTTTAAAAGAAGAAATGGGTTTTAGGCAATAATTTACAAACACAGGTCTACTCAGCGTGTTCTAAGCAACCTGGAGTAAAACCAGGGTTTGATTCTGCTCTATTCTAAATCTGCTTGATCTCTGACCCCCTGCAGGAAATATTACAAGTTTATCTTGACACGAAACTTCGAGGCTCTGAACTCCAAAGGTGGAGGGAATCAGGTGTCTCTGCTCAACATCATGATGGACCTGAAGAAGTGCTGCAACCACCCCTACCTGTTCCCCGTGGCTGCCGTGGTATTCTTTCCCATGAGCTTTCCCAATCTTAGCAGGTCGCTTTCGTAAATGAGCCCATGAGGTTCAAAAGATTTACCTGACTAAATAAAGGTTGAATGAATGAATGAATGAATTTCAACACAGAGCTTATAAATGTGTTTAGTCTTCATTTTCAACATTCTTGCCCTTATTTTAGTTTTACTTTGTCAATGTCGCTTCTTGTTTTTTTTATTTGTTTGTTTGTTTGTTTTTTTGTATTGAAGGAGGCTCCTGTTTTACCCAGTGGTTCTTATGATGGTAATCTACTGGTGAAGTCCTCAGGAAAACTAACGTTGCTTCAGAAAATGCTGAAAAAACTCAAAGATGAAGGACACAGAGTTCTTATTTTCTCTCAGGTAAAAGTCAAATGAATATTATATGTTGGCAGGAATGTACAGTTTTCAGAGGTTGGTTAAAACATCATTCCAAGCTTATACTGTAATTTCCGGACTATTGAGCGCACCCAAATATAAGCCGGCCACAAAAAAAAAAAATTTGTACATATATAGACAGTGCTTGAGATATTTACACAGAAAGATTTTTAAAAACTTTTAGTTAAATACGTATGCTACCGGTAACATCCACGTGCAGTACAGGTAGTCCCCGACAGTTCTGTTCCTACGTGACGTCGTAAAGCGAATTTTGACGTAACTCGAACCATACGTCCAAACTGCACCTTATATGTACAATACTGTATTTTACCAAGCACTTAGCCTATCCTAACACAGTACCCTACATAATTATCAAAAAACACATACATTTCGGAGCCATAATGAAGGGGGAAAAAAGAGTTAATTTCCTACTCTGGAATGCTGGTGAAGCCATTTCCTCCGTTTCTCCCTCCCTCCCTCCGGATTCCCCATTTGTTTACGTTGTAAAATCGCCGTCCATAAAGCCGTCCATAAAACAGCTACCGGTACATTTCCACAGCTGCTGCCTGTTTCTGCCTGTACAGCTTGCTCCAACAAGTTTTGTTTTGTTTTTTGAATGCCCAAAGGACCAGACTTAGCTTTTTTAGAGAGTACAGGCAGCTGTAGCCTCCACAGCTAGCAAAACGGGAAACCGGAAACTGCCGGAAACTGCGTAAATCGGCTTCAAAATAAAATACAGTATTTCAATTTTTTTTTATAGAGATGCGTGTCGTAACCCCGAAACGTCGTAACTCGAGGCCGTCGTAAGTCGAGGACTACCTGTAAATGTTTTTTTTCCTTTCTGAACAGTGCTGGTAACACAGCTGGTTAAAAAAAAAAAAATAAATACAGTAGCTTACCAGGAAGTCATTGATCGCTGTCCATCTTCCTCCTGCACGGCCGACAGGATCCACTGGCAGACTTGAGGAAAAGTTTGTTTTTGCTTGAGCAAAAGTGTTTCAGCATTGTATAAGCCGTGGGGTTCAAAGCGTGTGGAAAAAAAAAGTAGCTGCTTTTAGTCTGGAAATTACGGTAATGTGTTTTGTTAACAGATGACAAAGATGCTGGATCTACTAGAGGATTTTCTGGAGTTTGAAGGTTATAAATATGAACGGATTGATGGGGGGATTACCGGAGGCCTGCGACAGGAAGCCATTGACCGATTCAACGGTGAATTCTTCTGTCGGCGCATGTTTTCCACAGCTAGGATGACCTTCTGCCACCCAAGTCCTGCTCATAAAGCCATTCTCTCTTTTCGTTTTATGTCACAGCCCCGGGTGCGCAGCAGTTCTGTTTCTTGCTTTCAACACGAGCCGGAGGTCTTGGCATCAACCTGGCCAGTGCAGACACCGTCATCATCTATGACTCTGACTGGAATCCCCACAATGACATCCAAGTAATGATTCCTAGTAAAATGGACACTTTTACATCCATCTACCTTTTTTTTTTTTTTACTTTAGTAGCTTAAACAGAGAGGGATTAAAAACAATTATATAGCCATTTAACACTCTCTGATCTTTTTATGGCATCTTTCTGTTCCCTCAGGCTTTCAGCAGAGCCCACCGCATCGGCCAGAACAGGAAAGTGATGATCTACCGCTTTGTGACTCGGGGCTCGGTGGAGGAAAGAATCACTCAGGTGGCAAAGAGAAAAATGATGCTGACTCACCTGGTGGTGCGGCCGGGCCTGGGCTCGAAAACAGGCTCCATGTCCAAACAAGAGCTGGACGACATCCTCAAGTTTGGAACCGAGGAGCTTTTCAAGGATGAGATGGAGGCGGCACGAGCGATGGGTCTGTCTGTTTTCAACACAGCTACAGTTACACAACTTCAGGACCAGACAGAGAAAAACATGTTTTTGATGGCGCTGGAGATCTTAATGCATTTATACAGGAACATATTTGATAAATACATAGGAATAATTCAAAATTCAAAACTTCTAAGTTACAAATACTGTACTAAGATTCATAGCACACTATTTCCAGATGAACCAAACATTTTGGTTTGTGAATGGTTCAAACAGCACGAAGTATGCAGTTTGATCGCAAAAACATGAAATATAAACAGAAAAATAAAACGATCATGAAAAGTTCAGTAACAGTTTTCTTTTCTTGGTTCCATTTAGCAATAATTTACATTTAGTTAACTATTTATTAAAGTTTGTTTTTGTAATTGAATAAATTACAACTGTATAGAAGCCTATCACCCATTCCAACCATGGACAGCCCCTTAATAATAATTAGGAATTATTTTTCATAAAAGTTCTATTTTTGTTCTGGTGAAAGAGCATTAAATACTTCATGCACACAAATGGTGTACTATATTTTTTTGCCTAACCCAATGAGAATTATTAACAGAATTGATAAGGAATTGAATCGATAAATGATATCGATAAAGCAATTGGTATTGATAATTTCTTAACAATTCCCATCCCTACTCATCACCAGGTGACAACAAAGATGGCGAGGAGGGAAATGTGATCCACTATGATGATGATGCCATTTCCAAGCTGCTGGACCGGAGCCAGGACGCGACCGAGGACACAGACATACAGAACATGAACGAGTACCTGAGCTCCTTCAAGGTGGCTCGGTATGTTGTGAAAGAAGAAGACGGAGAGGTGAGAACACAACCACGCCCCTCAGTAAGACGAAACTTACTGGAGATCCTTGGAAAACTGCAAAACCGTTTCTTTCCGTTCTAAATTCTGATTCTTCATTTCGTGAGTGGATGTTTGCTTATGCCCATGTTCAGGAGGAGGTGGAGCGAGAGATCATCAAGCAGGAGGAGAATGTGGACCCCGACTACTGGGAGAAACTCCTCCGCCATCACTACGAGCAGCAGCAGGAGAACCTGGCTCGAAACCTGGGCAAAGGCAAACGCATTCGGAAGCAGGTCAACTACAACGATACGACCCAGGAGGACCATGGTAGGTCCTGTTGGCACGCAGCGCACAACTAGTTTACACACTCTGGGTTTTATATGCTGCCTTTAACAATAAGTTGTTGTCAGTATTACCGTATATAAAATAAGAGCCATTTTCAGTCTTTACCACCACTGTTTTAAACACAAGCATTCAAGGNTATATATATATATATATATATATATACTGTATATATACAGGTAGTCCTCGACTTTTGATGTAGATCCGTTCTTAAGTGGTGAAGTAAACCGATTTTTGACGTAAGTCGAAATATATGTAATATACGTACATATTGCACCATATACATGTACAGTACTGTATTACAAAGCACTTAGCCTATCCTAAAACAGTACCCTACATAGTTATCAAAAAACACATATGTTTTGGGAGCCATAATGAAGGGAAAAAAGAGTTATGGCCTACTGGGATGCTGGTGACGCCGTATTCCTCCGTCCATCTGCTGTATTCTCTATAACATTTACGACATAAAACCGTTGTCCAGCTCGGTCCATCTGCCGTATTCTGTATCCGTTTACGACATAAAACCGCCATCAACCTCGGTCCAGAGCGTTTACAGTAAGGTCTCCGCCTGTACTTTTCCACTGCTGTGCGGTGGTTCTGCCGTCAACCTCGGTCCAGAGCGTTTACATTAATGTCTCTGCCTGTTCTTTTCCACTGCTTCGCCGCTGGTTCTGCAGTCAACCTCGGTCCAGAGCGTTTACAGTACGTAACGTATTCCTCCGCCTCTGTATTGCTCCGCCTCTGTATCCCTCCGCCGCCGCACCGCATACAGTACAATACTATGTTATTCTGCCTCAGCGGCCACTGCGTAACTCGAAAAAAGGCTGTTCATAGTAAATGAGAAATGCGTCGTAACCACGAAACGTCGTAACTCGAGACCGTCGTAACCCGAGGACTACCTGTATGTATGTATGTATATATATATATATATATATATATATATATATATATATATATATATATATATATATATATATAATAATAATAATAATAATAATAAACTTTATTTGTATAGCACCTTCCACAATGCCTTGCATTGACCAAGGTGCTTAACAGGATAAAAAGAAAAATAAACGGGAACAATAGATCAATGAAAATAGAATAAGAAACCACAGCGATAAAAGAAGGCAATGGAAATAAAAAATGCTACATACTAAAATAACACAAGTAATAAAAGTTACACACAGAAAGCTTTTTTGAACAAGTGAAATAAAAATGCAATTGAAATAAAGATGCTACATACTAAAATACAAAATAATAAAAGTTACACACTGAAAGCTTTTTTACACACTGAAAGCTTTTTTGAACAAGTGGGTCTTCAGTTTGGTTTTGAACAGAGTCAGATCAGAGGTGGCACGCAGCTCAAGGGGGAGGCTGTTCCAGGCTTTAGGGCCGGCAACAGAAAATGACCGGTCTCCCCATTGCTTGTACCTCGAGCGAGGCACCTCCAGCAGGTGTTGACTGGCAGATCGTAGGTCCCTGCCAGGCTGATGGACTTTCAGAAGTTCTGAGATGTAGAGGGGAGCAAGTCCATTCAGAGCTTTGAAAACAAACAGCAGCAACTTGAACTGTATCCTGAACTGAACTGGGAGCCAGTGTAGAGAGGACAGGACAGGAGTGATGTGTTCATATTTTCGTGTGTTGGTCANGTGTGTGTGTGTGTGTGTGTGTGTGTGTGTGTGTCATATTGACATTTTACAATATTGTTGTGAAAAATTGCAAATGGCATCAGGAACCATTCCATCTGTGACAGAGCATACAATCAAAATAAAATACTGACTGAAATAGAAAGGTCTTCCTAATGTTACAAAAACAGGAAATATTCAGACTATATTAAATGTTCCAAAATGTAAAAGCCTTGGGAATCTTACCCACACAATCCCCAAAAAAGTAAACATTTTTATTTATTAAACTGCTGTTGCTGTGGGTACTGACTAAACTCCAAAGTAATATTATGGTAAAAGAGATGGTCTTTCTACTGGATGTTCACGCTGAAATATGACTTCAGTCCAGGTATAATTACAGCTCTGTCTGTTTCCACACAGGGGAAATTTAAATGTGCTTTATGAAGTGTGGCAAACTCCAAAGAGATTTTTGGGGAGGTGGGAATTACATGGGGCATTACATTTAACTACTTTGTTTTCATCAGGTTTTTTCATGTAGTGCACAAAGGTGGACATGTCCGAGTTAATAAATCTCATATTGAAATCAGCAATATTAATTAAATTTAACTGAAGGCCAGAGCCATTAAAGAGAACTGAGAAGAGGCAAAGATGCACAGGCTTGGAGATTGTCACAAAAAACAAATACATTTTGTGACACATGAATTCATATCTGCATGACAGTCAGAGTCAAGATATTACATCTTACACTAATTAAATTGTGACTTCTATTGTTTAGTCATATAAGTAAGTAATTGAATACCAATATTTCTTTAGAATAATAATAATAATAATAATAATAATAATAATAATAATAATAATAATAATAATAATAATAATGAATTCAATTTATAACGCACTTTTCATTAGTGAAAATCTCAAAGTGCTACACACATTGAATGCTACACACATTCATACACCGGTAGCGGCAGACTACCATGCAAGGTGCTTTCCAGTCCTACCGGGAGCAACTCGGGGTTAAGTGTCTTGCCCAAGGACACAACGACACATGGTGTGGGGAACCGGGATTCGAACCGCCAACCTTCCGATCGGGGGACGACTGCCATTACCACTACGCCACGGCCGCCCATATATATATACATATATATATATATATATATATATATATATATA
>JBBPBX010012096.1:21889-51307 GCA_038048925.1 Garcialebias charrua | reverse complement strand
TTCTGAACAGCAGCTCAGAGCGATGTTAAAAGATCTCTCACACAGTGGCTGCTGGACAGGGGCACAAGGGACCCCTGTGACCCAGAAAGGAAGAAGTGGGTAAAGATAATGGATGGCTACTTCTTCAATCATAAAATCATCAAGTCAAGTCTAAGGGAGAAATAATCTATAATTAAATCTTGTTCATCCAGCATATTTAAATGTTGTCTGATCTGAATCAAAAAGGTCTAGTCATACAAAACGCCAACATAAATAGACAAACATAAGACAGTTCTATTTAATAATAACAACAACAATAATAATAATAACAATAATAATAATAATAATAAAAAGCACAGTGTTGCAACTGGTAGAGCGGCTGCCTCTCAGCGAGCAGGTTACTCTGGTTCAAATCTCGGTCCAGAGGCCTTTCTGGGTGGAGTTTGCATGCGCTCTCCGTGCATGGGTGGGTTTTCTGATTTCCTCCCACACACCAAAAACATGCATGTTGGGTTGATTGGTAACTGTAAGTTGTCCCTAAGTGGGAATGAGAGAGTGAGTGGCTGTTTGTCTCGTTTGTATGTGTCCCTGTGATGGACTGTAGACCTTTCGCACAGTGATGGCTGGACATGGGCATGCGTGACCGCCCCCCACAACCCAAAAAGGAAGAAACAGGTAAAAGATAATGGATGGACAGATGGGAATAAAAAAAGATTGATATTATTAATGTTATAACAAAAACAAAATTGATCAGCTCATTTCTGGTGGATCAACATGAAAATGATGCCCAGATCTGGTAGAATTCACAACTTTCAGAATGTAATCTTTTACATGTTGCAACCAACCAACCAACCAACCAACCAACCAACCAACCAACCAACCAACCAACCAACCAACCAACCAACCAACCAACCAACCAACCAACCAACCAAACAAACAAACAAACAAACAAACAAACAAACAAACAAACAAACAAAGCTTAAACATTCAGTCAACCTCTGTGGTAATAACTGACAGACTGTCAGTTTGTCATCAATGATAACACCCAGAAACTTCACTTCACTCACTTTACAGATCACAACATCTTCAATTTCAAATGGATCGTCATCAACAATTCTCTTTTTGTTACTGAATATCATGTAATTAGTTTTATCTAAATTCAAAGATAATTTGTTTAATTTAAACCAAGTTTGTATTTTTATAAATTCTGTTTTCATCATATCCAAAATCTGTTTTATGTCATTACCCGAACAGAAAAATGTGGTGTCATCGGCAAAAAGAACACATTTAAGTAGTCCTGACACATTTACCAAGTCATTCACATATAAAATAAATAACTTTGGTCCAAGCACAGAACCCTGAGGAACTCCACAAGTGATATCACGGAGGTCAGATCTAACATCATTTATTTGCACAAACTGTTTCCTGTCCTTCAAATAGCTAGATACCCACTGTAATGCTGGTCCTCTAACACCATATTTATTTAGTTTTTCAAGGAGAATGGTGTGGTCAATGGTATCAAATGCTTTTTTTAGATCAACAAAAACACTAACACAGTACTGTTTATGATCGACAGCATTAGTTATTTGTTCCATTAAATCCATGAGAGCCATTGACGTAGAGTTTTTTTCTCTAAACCCATACTGACTGCTACTTAAAATATTTTGTTTATCAATAAATTGATCCAATCTGGTCACAAATAGTTTTTCTAGAATTTTTGAGAACTGTGGTAATAAGGATATTGGCCTATAATTATTGAATACACATTTATCACCATTTTTAAAAAGAGGAATTACCGTTGCTACTTTCATGTTATCTGGAAATATTCCTGTTGAAAAAGATAAATTGCATATATATGTAGTTGGCGAGGCAAGACAAAACAAAACCAGTATCCCAGAATTTCAGACCTTCCAGAACTAAAATTGACCCCCGACATTTTGAAAAATGCTAAAATGTGTTTGTAGATTTCCAATGAGTTGTGAACATTTAGTAACAAACTATTTTAGTGTCTTCCAGAGGACCAGACTTAACTTCTTTAGATTTTTCTACTTGGATTATTGAGCATACAACATGTCTTTTTGAAAACTTGAACTTGTCTTCATTTTCACAAAATTATGAATGAGTATTAAACTTAAGGCTGTCTGACAATATGTCCTGTGATCACCAAAACATACCATACCATACCATTTTATTTATAAAGCACTTTAAACAGGAACAAGTCCACACCAAAGTGCTGGACAAACAAACATGCAACAGGCAACACAGACAATGAAGTACAACACGAAAAACATAAAAACATTGCAGATCATAAATAAAACGATCCAATACAAATCAGCTGGCATTGAAAGCAATGGAGTAGTAGTGAGTTTTTAACCGGGATTTGAAAACCGAGAGGGAGGGGGCCTGTTTGATGAGCAGCGGTAACTCGTTCCAGAGTCTTGGGCCTGCTACAGAGAACGCCCTGTCACCCCTGCGCTTAAGGCGAGTTTCTGGAACTATTAAGAGTACCTGATCCTCTGACCTCAAAGCACGTGGAGGGACATATGGGTGTATCAGATCCGAGAGATAGGCGGGGGCGAGACTGTTCAGCGATTTGTAGACATACATGAGAATTTTGAATTGGATTCGAAGATGAACCGGTAGCCAGTGAAGGGAGGCCAAGACTGGTGTAATGTGCTCTCTTTTGCGTGTGCTGGTTAAAAATCGGGCAGCTGCGTTCTGAACCAGTTGTAATCGTGCAATGGTGGCTTGACTGACGCCAAGCAGAAGGGAATTGCAGTAATCAAGCCTAGATGTAATGAATGCGTGAATCACTGTCTCCAGGTTGTTTTTTGATAATATGGGCTTCAGCTTAGACAGACGCCTCAGCTGGAAAAAACAGGATTTGACGATCATGTTTACATGACTGTTGAGTTTCATGGAAGGATCCATTATCACTCCCAGATTTGTGACTTTTTGTTTTTCGGACAGGGGTAGAGCAGACAGGTCAATGCAGTGGTTTGAGGTTGTGTCATTGGGAAGGAACAATATGGCTTCAGACTTCTTATCATTGAAGCTTAAGAAATTTAAAGCCATCCAGTCCCTGATGTCAGCCAGGCAGTCGAGCAGAGGTTGAATAGAGCCTGTACCATTTTGTCTTAGGGGGAAGTAGATTTGACAGTCATCAGCGTAGAAGTGGAAGGGTATATTGTGTTTCCGGAAAATAGCACCGAGTGGCAGCAGGTATAAGGAGAACAAGAGAGGACCCAGGATGGACCCCTGCGGAACCCCCCATTTAAGAGCCGCCACTGCAGAAGTAAAATCATTGATGGACACACAAAAAGACCTGTCAGAGAGGTAGGATCTGAACCAGTTTAGGGCTGATCCTGAGATGCCCACCCACTGCTCCAACCTAGCAATGAGGATCTCATGGTCGATGGTGTCGAAAGCGGATGTGAGGTCCAATAGGACAAGCAGCACAGAGTCACCAGTATCTGTGGATAGGAAGATGTCGTTAAAAACCTTCAGTAGGGCAGTCTCAGTGCTGTGGAGGGATTTGAAGCCAGACTGGAATAGCTCGGGGATAGCGTGATCCTCCAGGAAGCACTTTAGTTGGGACTCAACTATTTTCTCTAGGAGTTTAGAAACAAATGGACAGTAATATGATTTTTCATAAGAGACACCAAATCTTTTAAAACAGACTCATAATTTTTTCTTAGCCTTCCTTCTGCAGGGGTTGCCACAGAGACCGAGTTAGCATTAAATATTTTTAATTGTTTTACGCCGAACCCCCTTTCTGAAACAACTTGGACTCATAGCCTTTAAGAGCATGGTGCATATCACCAAGCTACTACAACCCCTAAAAACTTAGTCAAGTTGCAGTTATTTCACTCATCGTGGCACACTCTCCACCTCATCTGGTAGTTTAGCTGCTGGATCAGGTGCCTCACAGCTGAAGAACAATAAACTTTCAAAATAAAATCTCAAGCTCACTGCTGAATCAAGCTTTTGTTTGCATATTAAAATTGGATCAGTGAGCCTCAGCACTTTTTTTTATTTTGATTTAGTACATTTGAATGACCATATGATAACATACCAGCATGGACCAACATACCATAAGCTAAAACTTGTACAGTTAAGAATAATCCTTACAAATTACAAAAAAGCCACAACAACCACAAAAGAGGAAAAACTGAAAGTTATGCACCATAACTCATGTTCCCTGAAGGAAGGGAATGAGGTGCAACATACTTGCTATGGGAATTGCGCCCCCGCGCGATTACCTGAAGGAATACATTCACGCCTTTACGGCTAGGGCGTCAACGTCGCGCCAGAGGCCCCGCCCTCTGGGTATTTAAGCGACTGACGCCCATCCATCTTTCTCCAAAATTGCACTTCACCGAGCTTTCAGCATCGAAAAGGGCCAGATATGTTGCACCTCATTCCCTTCCTTCAGGGAACATGAGTTATGGTGCATAACTTTCAGTTGCCTTTCAGTCAAGTTCTCTCAGTGCAACATACTTGCTATGGGAACGTAATTCATTCACGCCCTTGAAATGCTCAGTAAAATGCATGCTAGTGTGAACGTCTGCCCTTGACCAGCAGGCATCTCAAGGCTACTTTCTACTGTGTGTTAGAAAGAACAGTCTGAGTTCTGAGAAGGTGTGACCCCCTGGGGGTCAACCAAGTTGGGGAGAAGGCCTTTTTGCCGATGTGCTACCAGGTTGCTCTGATCGAGAGTGATCGAGGACAAATGCAACCTGTCGTCCTTATTAGACAGAGGTGGAGCAGAATGTCTGTTTTCTCTCTCCTTGTTTGGAGTCATGGGACTGAGAAGCTACGAATTTTGTAAACGAGCAGATCTCCTGACCCCAATCTGTTCTCTGGATGGGTCCAGTTTACTGATCCTCGGCCTTAACAGAAGCCGTTTTCGCATTGCACGGCCCTCCCCAACCCAGCACGTCCCTGGTTGGCCCAGCCGCTTTGATGTGGGTGGGGCGTTCTCTTGAAGTGGGTGGGAAGTTCTCTTAAAGTGGGTAGGAAGTTCTTGTGTGCGCGCTTACAGTGTTTTAAGAGAGGAGACGCCGCTAAAAAATATTTGTTAGCTGAATATATATATTAGTGTTTCTGAGTATAATTTTTGTTAATAACTGATTACAAATCAGCTTATGTTAGAACGTAAATAACACGAAGCGCGCACCCATACAGAGCATTTCCGCCTTTCAGCGCAAGCTGAATTTCATTAAAATATAACTAATATTCTCTAACTCTTGCCCGTAGCCAGGATTTTAAAATATAACTAATATTCTGTAACTCCTGCGCGTAGCCTGGATGTTACGTGGGGCGAATCCTTTATAGTAAAAGTGGACTCCTAAAATAACCAATACGAGTCCGTGGCTGAGTGGTTACAGTGTCCGCCTTCAACTAATTTTATCTTGACTCGAGGAAGCAGGTTCGCGTCCTACCTGGTTGAACTTATTTTACATTGTCTTTTATTGGAGAAAATAAAAAGAAGGAGTTTGTGTTATGCCTGTGGTTAACACAAACTCCTTTATTTTATCCAATAAAAGACAAACGTAAAATAAGTTCAACCAGGTGGGACGCGAACCTGCTTCCCCGAGTCAAGATAAAATTAGTTGAAGGCGGACACTGTAACCACTCGGCCACGGACTCGTATTGGTTATATTAGGAGTCCACTTTTACTATAAAGGATTTGCCCACGTAACATCCAGGCTATGTGTAGGAGTTACAGAATTAGTTATATTTTAAAATCCTGGCTAGGGGCAAGAGTTAGAGAATATTAGTTATATTTTAATGAAATTCAGCTCGGGCTGAAAGGCAGAAATGCTCTATATGGGTGCGCGCTTCGTGTTATTTACGTTCTAACATAAACTGATTTGTAATCAGTTATTAACAAAAATTAAACTCAGAAAAACTAATTCAGCTAACAATTTTTTTGGGGGGTTTCTGTAGTTAAATTTTAATGAAATTCAGCTCGCGCTGAGGTTGTTGTTAGAACGAGTCCCGCCCCTGATGCAAACAACATATCAAATGATGAGCAGTACATGACGTCAAACTGGGCCCGGGAGCCCGGCCCGATCAAAACCACATCTTGGCGGGTTCCAAAACAAGGGCAAACCCCGGGCGGAAAAGGAAAATGCGAACATGACGAACCCGAGTTAGAAGGCGGGGCGGGGCAGGCCAGGCCGTTGAGGGCCGTGCAATGCGAAAACGGCTAGAGTGTCGGAGCCAGACAAACCGGCCAGGGTCTGTGTTTCACCCGTTGGGGGAATATCGTTTAAGAGCAGCGCTGAACCAGCACAGTGAGAAAGGTCACGTGCTGTCGGATCACTGCTTGGACATTGCGTGTCACTCATTAATAATAAAGGGACAGCTACAACGTGAGAACGTGGAGGTGATTATTTGTGTTTGGCAGACTTTAAATTGTCTGGTGATAAAGAGCCCAGTTCCCTTCAGATAACAGGAAGAGGAATCTGATTCAGCTCCGATTTGTTCACACACACATCAGCTTGAACACAATTGCTTTTGTGAACGTGTGAAGCTTGTGGTTGCCTGTGGGCATCTGACGTGGCCCCCCGTCGTTAGATTCTCTCGGCGCATCTCCCTGAGGCGCGGACATGTCACGTGTTTGCTTGGTTAGTGTATTGACCGCCCCGTCGTTCACAATGGAGCGGGGGCTGGAGCACGTGACCCCCCTCACCTGTCTCCATGAGGGGTGGGGGGCCTGCTTGCAGATGCCTCTGTGCCTGTCCTCTACAGACGGAGCAGAGGCACCCTGCCGGGGCTTATTGATTAGGCTAACACCCCGTGAGCCGTGAGGGAGGGGGGGGGACAGCCCCCTCCCTTTATGACGGCTGGCAGGCCAAAGGGACCTGTTCTGCTGAAGTTACTTGTGTTTTGTTGTTGTACTTTTTTTTTTGGAGAGTCAAAAAAACAGAGAGAGGCTGTTTTTTTAGCTTTATTCGTGCTTAAGTGTAACAACATATTTGATTTTATGTCACTCACAGCAGGAAAAACATGATTTGTGCATGCAACAAGAGTTACCAGCTTTTTGTACCGTGCTACAAATAAAGTCTGGACATGAACGGATCATTCCCCGTACCGCTTGGGCGGGTGACCGTGTAAAGTCAAGACGTGAACCTGGTTCATCAGGCACGCTTTTGTCTGTCGTCCCGGTTCACCGAGGAGGCCCTGTGTCTGACCGCCTGGCGGGGGACAGACCTGTTTTTGCTCCTTGCGTGTTCAGTGCGAGGTGGGACCGGCGGTAGTCTCTGCTGATGCTCATCTTCGTACGCCGGCCGCTTCTGCGCTGGGGCACGCGTTGCCGAGCGGTGTCGAGGCTGCGCAGGTCTGCCTCTAGCAGACTCCTCGGGGAAGGGGGGGGGCAAAGCTTCTCCTGGGAATGCCCACCCGGAGAGCTTCAGCCTGTCTGCGCCTATGGTCCAGCTTGGTCTGAATTCGATCCAAAGCTTTTCCAAATATTCCCGTCGGCTCTATCGAGTGGTGGAGAAAAGACACCTTTTGTCCCTTGGGGAGATCAGTTAAAGTCATCCAGAGATGGCGTATCGCGATGACCACTTCCGCCATTCCTCTGCCTTGAGCAACAGCTGCTGTCCCCATCATACGGAGCACGAAGTCTGTTGCCCTGCGGGCTTCATCCAGCAAGTCAGCGGCAGCTTGCAAGTCCGTCGTTACCTGGAGTTGCTGCAGCTTTTCAGCTAGGTAAGCCTGCATCAACGCGGACGCGTTCATGGCGCGCGCCGTGAGTCCCTGAGCTCTGTAGCATTTCTCGAGCAGAGAAGCTGAGGCTCGACAAGCTTTGCTGGGAAGAGTTGGCTTTGTCCCAGATGACTTGGGAGCCAGGTGAGACGCCAGTGTGTCCTCAATTTGATGCACGTTGGCTATTCCCACCTCATCCATCCCGTCCACGTCGAGGAACTGTGAGAGTGGTAAGAGCATGGGAGCTCGGGGCTGAGCCCGGGTGCGAATTATTTCTGTGAGGAAGTCCGGGAACATGGGCATCCTTTGCCTCATGGCGGCCTGCTGCTTTGAGTAAAAATAGTTTTCTGCCAGCCTCGTGAACTGTTGACGAGGCGGAGGCTCTGGCCATGGGATGTGCAGCGCGTCCGCTGCTCTGTGGCACAGGTCGAACAGAGCAGGGATGGAAAAGTTAGTTTCCGGGAGCACAGATACCGGGGTCTGGGAGAGGTCTTCTCCCTGTTCCTCGAGTTCTACATCTGCGTCCTCCACGGAAAATTCGCCTGAGGCTGAAACCGAGATCTCATCCTCGTTCATCATGCCTCGAGTGTCGAATTCGACTGTTAAATCCACCATAGGAGCCAGCACGTCAGGGCTGTCATCCCATTCGACTCGTGTGCTGTCGTTCAGAGCCATGTTCTCGAGCTCCGGTGTGGGAGTGAGGGGCTCAGTGGTGTCCGCATCCGCTGGCACTGCTGGGGCGCCCATGGCCTTGGCGACGAGGTCGACCCGGTGCCGCAGCAACGCATCCAGCATCTGGCTTCAGTGTGAGCAAAAGTCGGGTGCATCCAGCGCTGTTTTTGTGTGTAACATTCCCAGGCAGACTGGACAGGCCTAATGGGTGTCCGTCGCTGCGAGGGAGAAACCGCATCCGCTAGGACAGGCGCGCGAGGTTGGGCTCGCTGTCCTGCTGGTTTTCCTTGGAAGTCTTGTCTTTCGCTTTCCTTTCTCCGGAGGCATGTCCGAGATAAGGCGAGCGAGTCTTTCCAGAATTCTTTTTCTTTTAATTTGTTTAGACGTTTCCTCCGTCGCGTCGCTTTCGCTGGCTAGCCCGCTACGAATTAGCAGGGGTAGCTGTTGTGACGCAGTTAGTGCCGTCGAGCGAAGCAGTCTGTGGAGAAGAAAATACTTTGGGGTTAAGAGAAAATGTGCCGGACTAGCTTTCGCTAGTCCAACAGTACGTAGGAATAATTCTCTGTACCCTCTGTGTAGGGAGCAAGCTCACCTCTGGTTGAGCGATGAAGCAACAGAGAAGTCCCGCGAAGAGAGGTAGTTCAGGTTTAAGCGAGGTGAAGGGCAAAAAAGAGAAAGATGGATGGGCGTCAGTCGCTTAAATACCCAGAGGGTGGGGCCTCTGGCGCGACGTTGACGCCCTAGCCGTAAAGACGTGAATGTATTCCTTCAGGTAATCACGTGGGGGTGCAATTCCCATAGCAAGTATGTTGCACCGAGAGAACTTGACTGAAAGGGAACCTACAGGTTTTGACATTTACAGCTTATCTGGAAAATATTCAGTGCTTCACTTTTTCCACACTTTGTTACAACCTTATTCCAAATTGTATTAAATTAATATCTTCAAAATTCTACACTTCTTTTTTCCCCGTAGTTCTAGATGCAGACTTCAACAATGTTGATTTGTGTTCTCTTTAAACTTCCCTCTCCTCTACTCCTATCTCCTTATTTCTCTTTTAACCCTTCTCCCACCTTTCTAACTTTGTTTTCTTCTTTGTCTTTTCATCCCCATGTCCATTACATCTGAAACAAACCCAAAGCAAATTCTAATAAAGTTTTATTTACAAAGGTGGGCACAGACCGCTAGAGAGCGCTAAAGCGCTAATCCGCTTACAGCGGCCTAAACTTTCTTGTCAGCGTTTTTGTGGTTTGACTAACTTTTATAATTCATAAGCGGATTTGTGCTATTTTTATTTAAAATGCAGTACCGCTAATAACTAATTATCTATCAGTAAAAACCAATAAACTTATTTACAAGCTCTTATGCTGGCTCCGTAGCTGCTTGTTTTACCTTTTTCCCCACCGTAAAGAGCAGAGAGGAGGGAGGGTTGGAGGGGGAGGGAGCAGAGCGGAGAACAGACTCGGATCTACCATGTAGGCAAATGATGCCGTTGCCTGGGGATCCCAATCAGCAGGGGCACCGGCCCCGCCGCGCCCCGGCCAGTCACCTACATCCCTAACATTGATCCTGCTTGTTAATGTACATTTAACATAAAAATAATTATAGTTACGATGAAAACGATCATTAAATACGCAATACAAAAACCAGTCGATTTCTGTATCCCCCTACTAAAAATGGACTATTCCATCTTGACATCTTCCGGGTCAGAGGTGAACTCGGGTGCTAATTCTGTGGCTAGCTGGTTGTGCTGGGTTTCTTATAATAATAATAATAATACTTTATTTATAGAGCCCTTTAAAACAACCACAGCTGCAACAAAGTGCTGTACATAAAATCAAGAACATTTAAACACATAAAAATAAAACAGTTGTTAAAATATTAAGATCAATAAAAACAATAAAAACAGTGCAGAACAAAATCAGTCTGTGCTAAAAGCCAGTGAGTAAAAATGTGTTTTTAAAAGAGTTTTAAAACTGGACAGTGAAGGAGCTTGTCTGACGGGAAGAGGGAGATCGTTCCACAGTTTTGGAGCAGCAACAGAAAAAGCTCTGTCCCCTCTGAGCCTCCGTTTGGATCTCGGCACCTCCAGAAGCAGCTGATCAGCTGATCTGAGGCACCGAGCAGGAGAGTATGGGTGAAGCAGCTCAGAGAGGTAGGATGGAGCAAGACCATTTAAACTCTTAAAAACAAATAAAAGAATCTTAAAATGAACTCTAAAATGAACAGGCAGCCAGTGGAGTGAAGCCAGAGTGGGGGTGATGTGCTCCCTCTTATGAACTCCAGTTAGAAGCCGAGCAGCAGCGTTCTGGACCAACTGGAGACGTCTGAGGGAGGACTGGCTGACTCCAAGGTAAAGAGCGTTACAGTAATCCAGCCGAGAGGTGATGAAGGCATGGATTACTGTTTCCAGCTGCTGCTGTGTAAGGATGGACTTTACCTTAGCCAGCTGTCTGAGGTGATAAAAACTGGTCTTGACCACCGCTCCAATCTGGGAATCTAATTTAAAATCACTGTCCATTTTAAAACCCAAGTTAGAAACTGTTTTCTTTACATGTGGTGCCAGAGGGCCAAGATCAACAGGGCAAGGTTCACAAGAGCCACTAGGACCAAACACCATCACTTCTGTTTTCTTTTCATTAAAATTTAAAAAGTTTAAAGACATCCAAGCTTTGATGTCTTCAAGACACAACAGAAGTGGCCTGATTGAGGAGGCATCTTTCTTTTTTAGTGGCATATAGATCTGACTATCATCGGCGTAACAATGAAAAAAGATCCCATGCTTTCTGAGGATTGATCCCAATGGAAGTAGGTAAAGGGAGAAAAGCAGGGGACCTAAAATGGAGCCCTGTGGAACCCCAAAACACAGAGGAGCAGTGGAGGATTCAGAACCAGCTATGTTCACAGACATGGTTCTGTCTGCCAGATAGGACCTAAACCAGCTCAGTGCAGTACCACAGATACCCACTTGGTGCTGTAAACGTGATATTAAAACGTTATGGTCCACTGTGTCAAAGGCAGCGGTTAGGTCGAGCAAGACAAGAACCACATGTTCACCAGAATCATTGGCCATAAGAATATCATTAAAAACTCTGACTAGAGCTGATTCTGTGCTGTGGCGAGTTTTGAAGCCAGACTGAAAAACCTCCATTATGTTGTGCTCGTCCAGAAAACATTTCACCTGTGAATACACAATTTTTTCTAAAATTTTTGAAATAAAAGGCAGCTTGGAGATGGGCCTAAAATTAGCCAAGACAGATTGGTCTAGGCTGGGCTTTTTAAGCAGGGGCTGCACCACCGCATGTTTAAAACTTATTGGCACAACACCTGAGGACAGACTGCTATTGATAACAGCAAGGATCACCTGCCTGATGCTGGAAAACACCTCTTTTAACAGACGAGGGGGGACAAGGTCACGAGGGGAACCTGATGGCTTAATATGGCCAACCACATCCTCTAAAAGGGTCAGAGTCACTGGTTCAAATCTATCGAACACAGCCAGGCAGGGGACCAAGCAAGAGGGGTCAAAAGCAGGGGCTGAAATAAGGGCCCTTGTGGTAACAACCTTATTTATAAAAAACTGCAGGAAGTCATTACAGAGTTCAGTTGAGGCTTCATGGCAGACAGGTTGTGGGGCCTTCAAGACAGAGTCAATAGTCTCAAAAAGGACACGCAGGTTGTTGTGATTGGACGTGATAATGTCTGACAAGTATTGTTTTTTGGCCTCTTTAACAATGTTCTGGTACTGACGTTGACAGTCCTTTAAAATGTGAAATGAAACCTCCAGTTTATCCTTTTTCCATCTCCGTTCAGCTCTGCGGCACTCCTGTCTGGCTGCAAGAGTTTTTTCATTGAACCAGGGTTCAGATCTGGCTTTAGGTTGCACCAGTTTAAATGGTGCCACAGAGTCCAAAATGGTTTGACAGGAGGCGTCAAACCAGGAGCTCAGCTGATCGGTGTCAGCAGCAGAGTCAGATGGAGCACAGAGCTGTTCAAAGGCAGCAGAGAACTGACAAGCAGTGGAAGGTTTAAAAACTCTACGTCGCTGGGCAGGAACGTAGTTTTTAACTGGAGCACAGGACAAACCAACATCAAATAAAACAGGCCTATGGTCAGAAATAACATTATCATAAAGTTCCAGGTCGGTCACAGACAAGCCGTGAGAGAGAACCAGGTCCAACGTGTGTCCATGTTCATGCGTGGGACCAGCCACCCACTGAACCAGGTTAAAAGAGTCAGTGAGGCTCAGAAAGTCCTTCACCAGTGGTTTCTCTGGACAGCATACATGTATGTTAAAATCCCCAACAATAAGGACTGCATCGTGGTTTATCATTATTCCAGTCAGGAAATCAGAAAAGTCATTCAAAAAATCCTTATTATATTTGGGGGCTCTGTAGATAACAGCGCACAGCACGGGGTGTGAGCGACCCACCTCAAATAAAGTCACCTCAAAGCTGGAGAAAGAAGGTGGTGCAGTGCACTGCTTGCATTTAAAACTGTTTTTATAAACCACTGCTGTTCCTCCTCCACGGCCTGACATCCGAGGGGAGCTCAGATAAGAGCAGCCGTCTGGTAAAAGTTCAACAAAAACACTGGAGTCATCAGCCTCGACCCAGGTCTCTGTGATGCAGAATAAATCCAAATGATGGGAAGTGAAAAAGTCCCGCAGGATGAAGGTTTTGTTTGTTACAGACCTGGCGTTCACCAGGCCAATTCTGGCAGTAACTGCAGCCTGTAATCTGACAGGCGCTAGGACCCAGGGCAGCGTCTTCAGCCGGGGCAGCGTCTTCAGGCTCTGCAGGTTCACTCCGCGCCGGTGGAGACGAGAGAAGCAGGAGCGGTGGGGGCGAACGCCCGCGCCCAGGCCGGTGACAGGTAGCAGGCAGCTGTCAACAGGATCCATCCGCATTGGATAAATCCGCAGAGAACCCCGCTGTTTCAAGCCAAATTAACGCGGCCGGAGGATTTTATTGTGTGTTTTGTGTCGACCACTCGACGGTGAGTCGTTAGTTTTATGTATTTTAGTTACTTTTCATTAAATCTGTTGACTACCTATAGAATCTTGACATCTTCCGGGTCAGAGGTGAACTGGACGCTAACTCTGTGTCTAGCTGGTTGTGCTGGATAAATCCGCAGAGAACCCCGCTGTTTCAAGCCAAATTAACGCGGCCGGAGGATTGTATTGTGTGTTTTGTGTCGACCACTCGACGGTGAGTCGTTAGTTTTATGTATTTGGGTTACTTTTATGTATAAATGCGGTGGCGACACACCCGTGTATTTGAGATTTAAAAGTGGTTTTAGGGATTAAAAGATCATTCTCTTTTTTGTTAATTTCGTGGCCGAATAGAATATATGTACGTAAAGTATTAAATAAATCCTTTGATTTTTGTAATTTCATCCTTTTAGGATCATTTTAGTTACTTTTCAGTTGGCAGTGTAGTGCAAATATTGAATAATTGAAAAAATTGCAAATATTGAATAATAAGAAAAATTTCTTCAGTAACAGCTCCCGTGGTCATTAACGGTGAAGCTGTGGAGGTGTATGTGTGTGTAAGTGCATATTTTAACTGCTCGGTCTCAGAGGGTGAGAGTTAATGGGGTCCTCTCTGATGTCCTTCTGTCCTCTACTGGTTCCCCTCAGGGCTGTGTTCTTTCGCCTCTTTTATTTATTTTATACACAAACGATTGTTGCAGCCATTTCCCTCAGCGTCACATTGTCAAGTTTGCTGATGACTCTGTCATACTGTCCCTTCTGAGCAGTGATGACCCAGACCCCGGGCCTGTGATTGGGGACTTCACAGAATGGTGTGAGTCTTCCTTTTTAAAACTAAATGTTTCTAAAACAAAGGAGATGGTAATCGATTTCAGGAAAAATTCTTCAGTAACAGCTCCCGTGGTCATTAACGGTGAAGCTGTGGAGGTAGTGCAACAATATAAATACCTGGGAACTGTTTTCGATGATAAATTGACCTTTGACCTTCACGTGAATGCACTTTGCAAAAAGGCCCACCAGAGGATGTATTTTTATCGGAAGCTTTGTGGTTTTAATGTTGATTCAACTTTTATGAGAATGTTTTATTCATGTTTTATTGAGTCTATTTTAACCTTTTCCTTCATCTGTTGGTTTGGACTTTTGACCTGTAAGAACAAAAGCAAACTCTCGGGGATTGTCAGGATGTGCAGCAGAACTGCTGGCATAGACCTAAGGAACCTCGCAGACCTACACAAGGTGAGGTCAGTGAACAAGGCCAGGCAGATTCTGGCAAACCCTGATCACCCACTCCATGACGAGTTCAGGTTGCTTCCATCTGGACGCAGGTTTCTACAACCCAAATGTAGAACAAACAGATTTAAAAACTCATTTATCCCAGTAGCAATCAGGTTTCTTAATGCACACTAATTTTAACACTGCTATTTTAATGTCTTATTGTCTTGTGTTTATATGTGTATGTGTGTAAGTGCATATGTATGTATGAAACTGTGCACACCTATTGACTGCAAATCTAATTGCCCCTCGGGGATAATAAATGTAAGATGATTTATTTTGATTTATTTTGATGTAAGATGATTTATTTGGGCAGTTACGTATTTAGGTTACTGTGTCTTTAAGAGACTTCTTCTTCGTGGGTTTTTCTTCGGGGTTTTTTGGGTGTGTTCAGGTTAAGCGGGCGAAAACAACGGGAGATGCGGGCAGCGTTCATGAGGGGATGACGTTGTATTGAACAGCTGAATAAAGTCCGTGCAGCCAAGCTATTCCCTTTCAGCGTGGTTACTCTTTCTCCACCCCACGACCCTCGGATGTGTTTGTGACACTTCTCCACCTCAAGCGGTGGTGTTACACTGGTGGCAGCGGGTTTGTGGACGCTTTCAGCGATTGGAGCGGTGAGCACATGCTTAGCATGCTATTAACCTTATAGCTAATGCTGCACATGCTGATAGGCGCGTTTAGCTGCTGCTGAGGACGGACTTTTTTTTTATTCCTCCAATTTTTTTTCTACTAGTCTCAACGTCTAATACTCAGTGATGGAGAGTAACTTTTGGGAACAATTACCTTTTCATTCTGCTGCGGGTCGTACTAGGCCACAGTACAGCCACGTGTTTGTGGGAGATGGAAAAGAGGATTTTTCAAGATGGTGTAGACGTTTTGAAGTGACTGTTGAGGCTGATCCTGATGCTACTGAAGACAGTTTGGCGAAACTGTTGCCTACATACTTGGGGGGAGCTGCTTTTGGTTACTGGGACAGTTTATCCGATGCAGTTAAAACAGACTATTCAGCCACGAAGGAAAAGCTGAAAAGCGTGTTTGGACAAACTGCTTATTTGTCGACTTTCCAGAGCTACATTAATGCACGCAGCCGCCTCCCTGGTGAAGCTCTCCCTGTGTTCGCTGCAGAAATTTGCCGTCTGGTCGAGGAAGCTTTTCCAACTTATGGCGATAATGCTAAACAGGGAGAAAAATTTAGACGCTTTATTGCTGGACTTGACCCATACCTCCAACTGCGATGTCATGAACAGGGGGTTAAAACATTGGAGACTGCGCTACAGTTGGCTATTCAAATTGAAGCTGCTCACCAAGCTACTAGAGTGTTCACATCCCCAGCTCCGGTGCAGTCTTCTTCTACGCCAGTTTACCCTGCTGTCTCACCTGGGTGGTCTACTCAGCTCCCTTCACCTGCTCCTCAAGGAGTCCACTCAGCTACGGGGGATGATTTCAAGAAAATGGCAAACACGATCGAAATGCTGGCGGACAAAGTTCATCAGCTACAAATGACGGTTGACCGCCAGCGTGAGGACGCATATCGACAGGACAGGCGGGATTATGGATTTCGTCATCGGAGCTCCGCTTCGGCTGGACGAGGTGAGGGCAGATATTCATCGGATGACTACCATCTGTCACCTCCACGCCGCAGAGACTCATCGGACGACCGGAACACACATCGCCGCAGCACCTTCCGCACATCACATGACGAGGAACGCAACCAACGGGAGTCACCTGCTCGAACCAGCTCATCTGAACGCTACTAAGCGGTGGTGTTACATAAAGGAACTTGAATCTTGAATCTTGAATAACGCTGCAGGCTACCAATTGTCGAATATAAATAGCGGATTAGATTAGCTTCCCCTAATTTTCACAAGACATTTGTGCTTTTGAAATTGTGGACCTAAAAAAATTAATAAGCGTTTTAGAAATTGTGGAACAAATTTTTTGATTAGCATTGCCCACCTACAGGTAGTCCTCGACTTACGGCGGTCTCGATTTACGGCGATTCGACTTTACGAACACCTTTACGAACGCGCTCCCATTGAAAAATACGGTACAGAAACGAAACTTACAGGAGAAACGAAACTTACAGGAGGGAGCAGGAAGGAGGGAGGGAGAGGGAGCTTGACGCACGCTCAGTGGAGGGAGGGAGGGAGGGGGAGCTTGATACACGCTCAATGGAAACTTACAGAAGGAGGGAGGAAGGAGGGGGAGCTTGATGCGCTGGAAAACGTACAGGAGAGACCGGAGCAGAGGACAGAGGGGCTAATATGCTAACTGTGGACTGTTGGACTGCACGTGGAAATACAGAGACCTTCTTTTTGGAGCAGAGGTTCATGAGGCAGAGGCTACAGCTAAGCAACGAGCTAACATGCTAACAGACGTTGCTGTAATGGACCGCGTGAAGCTGCAGGAGCTCGGAGGTGCACGAGGCTAACATGCTAACAGACAGAGGAAGAAATGACCAGCTCCCAGTAAGAAATTAACTTTTTTTCTTTCATTATGGCTCCTAAATGTGGTTTTTGATAATTATGTAGGGTAATGTGTTAGGATAGGCTAATTGCTTGGTAAAAATACAGTACTGTACGTATAGGTTTGCCAACTCCTTGATAAATAAATAAGGGACACCTCTCGGCAGGGCTGGTCACCCCATTTAACCCCCCCCACACACACACACACACACACAAACACCCTGCCTGCCCCTCCTCACTTTGAAATCAACCTGAATTCATTTGGATACGTGTTTTTGAATTATAAAAATATGTATAAACAAATTATTACACAATTAACCATTTATTTTTAGTGCAAATAGAATTGCCAGAAACAAACATATCTTTTGAAAATTATGTATCTTTCTTAAACAGACCTCTGTCCTGCTTAATAACTTAAAACAGAATTATGTATCTTTCTTAAACAGACCTCTGTCCTGCTTAATAACTTAAAACAGTATTAAATAACAAAAAATCAATACGAACATTCTGTAATAGTGCATTTAGTGCAACGTGCAAATAAAGTTTGTAGTAAATTTGTAAACATAAACACATTGTGCCTCAAAGGCCATGGCTTTCCACTTGTAGTAAAAATAAAAAACTTGTAAACTAAACAGTGGAACGTTACATTATGGAGTCAACCTATTTTTTCCATTTGTATTTCTGCTGAGATCGTGCTGCAGCAAGGAGTGCTCTGTTTTTCAGTGCCAAAGAGTAAAACTCTGAGCAAGACATTTCATAATTTAGACTGACAATGAGCTCACTTCTAATTAGTTCAGTAGAACATTTGTTTCGCACATCAGTCCACTTATTTTTCATGAAAGAGAAAATCCTTTCCACAAACCCAGTGGAAGATGGGATGCTGAGGACAAAGGATACAACAGCCTGGATGTTGGGGAGGTCAGCTGCCTGAAGAACTTGCATCCACTTCTCTGCTGTTCCCTGGGACTGCCACCTTTCTTTCTCCTGAGGTGAGGTGGTGAGGTGGTCTATCAGGCTGTTTGCAGTCACACATTCCTCATACAGCTCATCCATAGACATGTTTAGCCTGCCAAAAGGTGTTAAAGTTCATTAGTGACACATAGCCTAGGTTATGTAGTGATAAATAAATGGAAAAACGTGTATTGTTTATAAGAAAGTTCATTCTCAATGAGAATGTATGTAATGGTGTATTGTTTATATTTATAATTTAGCATTGTATTTAAACTACATTTTGAAATGTATTTATTAATTTACCTATATGAACTGTGTTTTTTTAAAGATGGACAAGGTTGTATGTTTGCATAGTGTAAAGTAAATTCACAATTATGTATTTATTTGTACGTGTCAATTGTACACTTTTGTTTATAACTATCAATAATTAAACATGGTTCACCACTACACTGGAAATTATTGAATTTTTACCTGCCAACCAGGTGAAGACTTTCAGTGATCTTCTCCACTTCCTCAAAGGATATTTTTCCAGATGCCAGAGAGAGGGGCTGAAGGTGAAAGAGCCAGTTTTCCTCTGAGAAGTCAAACCACTTCTGGACATAACTGATGGCAGTGTTTAAGAAGGCTGTAAAGTCCTGCCTGGCCACACCAGCTTCAGATGGCAAGAGACGCTGCAGCTTTTGTCTTGTTAGGTACCTGTAGAACCCATCATCTCTTCTCTGAATTAACCTTCTCCAAAAAGAGTCCATGATGGAAAAGAGGTCAACAGATGTGGTTACATTCCTCTCTAGCTTTTTGACCACCTAGAGACATCACATTACAAAAGAGGAGGTAGACTTCCACAATGTCTGCTTCTTGTTCAACTTCATCAGAATCTTCTGTCAACCTCAGCAATGCTTTCAGGCGGCTTGGACATTCATCTCCAATGCTGATGAGATATGACTTAAGAGGGACCCAGTTCTGCAGCAGGCGAGTGATTGCAGGGTTAAGTGACAGCCATCTTGTCACCACATGGTGCAGGATTTCATGGAATTCAACATCACATAAGTCACAGAACTCTTTCAGAGATTCTCTCCTTTTGGCAGAGGTTGAAAAGAAACTGTATATCTTGAGGACAATATTTTCCACATCAACTGAGAGCTTGTCCAGAGATTTTTTTACAGTGTTATGGACAATATGTGCATGGCAGTTGCCACGAAGGATGTCACTGTTGGCCTCTCTCAATTTTGTGAAGACTGAGTTGTGGATGCCATAATTGACATTTGTGTTGTCAGCACTGAATGCAGAAACATAATCTAGGGATAGATCCAAATTTTCAAGGGAGCTTCGTATAATTTTGACTATCCCCTCAGCAGATTCATCTGGATTTTCAACAAAATCTATTACCTTGCTGACTACTCCATTCTCTGGTGTGAAAAACTGCACAACCAAGGGAAACATCTTCCGATTTCCCTTGTTTGAGGCATCGGTTTGAAGAGAAAATGGTAGTGGGTTCTTTTCACTTTTCAATTTTTGAACCACTTCCTCTATTGCTTTTGGACACAAGACATCTGTGACCACTGCCTCAGCCTTTGTCCTCCCACAGGACATCTTCTTGGCAATGCTGGAGTCATTCAGTGTTTGAAGAGTCAGTTTAAATCCACAATCAGCTGAATTGTAACTTAAAGCATGCTTCACAGTATGAAATATATGGGCTATTTCTGCAGCAGTCACCTGTAATTAAGGGACAAAATAAAAAATTACTTTATAAATTTGTGTAATTTAAATTTTTTTTTATATAATTTTTTTTAATATATTTTATGCATTCATTTTTCAATTCTACTTGTTTATTACAATAATATGATCACATTTTTGGCCTGCTCACATTCATGCTCACACTTTTACGCATTAAACTTATCCTTACTCTCCCCCCCTTTTTTTATTTTTACATACCATATCTGCCTCTGGTGTTGCCCGGTGCAGAACAAATTGGTCAAGGGTTCTCCTGGTTTTGTTGTCTTTCACGTTTCTTATGTGTCCAACTGCAGAAGCATGCTGTTTCACATCAAACTGTCCACCGTGGGCTACAGAAAAAGTACGCTTGCAGACAGTACAGTTCGCTTTGTAGCCATTATCATTCACGCGTTCCAGCCACACATGTTCCTTTTCCCACTCGACTCTGTATTTTTGCAGCCGTTTCTTTTTTTTCCTGGGGGGAGTAGTCAGGCTCGAAGGTGATCTTACTATGTTCACTGTTTAAATCCCCTGAATGTTTGCCGCTCGTGTCCATAATGCCTTCTTCTTCAAATCCTGTCGCTGCCGTGTCGTGCCATGTCTTCCGTAAACTGCCAAGACTGGACCAATGAGATGAGCTGGATTCTGTAGTTTCAATCACGTGTGTAAAAGGGCTGTCAGCTCATTGGTCACAGAGCAGAGCGGCTTCTTAACCATAAAAATTGACATAAAGCGCATCATTATTTATCAACTCCATTGACGTTGACAGAATAGTTTTGATTTTCACGTTATTACGGGACAAAATGCGTCCCGCTACAGATCAATAAGGGACGCGTACATTTGTTTCTAAATACGGGACGATTCCGTTTTTCAAGGGACGGTTGGCAACCCTATAGGTGCCCTTTGTATGTATGAGGTGCATGTATGAGGTGCATGTATGAGGTGCCGTTTGGACGTATTTTCGACTTACAGCAGAACGGGCATAGGAACGGAACTCGTTCGTAAGTCGGGGACATATCAAGTGGAGCATTAAGACCAGCCATGATGCTCTGCCTGTGAAAGCAAATCTGTTGGGTTTCACCTTGACACTCAGACAATAATTCGAGTGCCACAATGCCGAACAGGACAAGAGGAAAAATAAATAAATTCTACACACAATACTCCATTATGACGATGTGAAAAAAGCTTTTTGTGATTTTTAGCAACTTTAGTAACAAAGAAAACAAAATAAAGCATATTTACACAAATATTCACATCCTTTGACATGAAGCTGAAAATTGAGCTCAGATGCATACCACTGATCATCCTGGAGATGTTTCTACAACTTTTATGGAGTCCACCTGTTGTCAATTCAGTTGATTGGACTTGATTTGGAAAGGCACACTCCTGTCTACAGTATATGAAGTCCTACAGTTTATGTCAGAGTCAAAACACCAAGCATGAAGTCAAAGGAATTGTCTGTAGATCTCAGACAGAATTGTGTTGAGGCGCAAATATGGAGAAGGATACAGAAACCTTTCTGCTGCTTTTGAAGGTTCCAATGAGCCCAGTGGCCTCCATCCATCCATCCATCCATATTCTTCCGCTTATCCGGGGTCGGGTCGCGGGGGTAGCAGCCTAAGTAGGGAGGCCCAGACTTCCCTCTCCCCAGCCACTTGGAGCAGCTCCTCTGGGGGAATCCCAAGGCGTTCCCAGGCCAGCCGAGAAACATAGTCCCTCCAGCGCGTCCTGGGTCTTCCTCTGGGTCTCCTCCCGGTGGGACATGCCCGGAACACCTCACCAGGGAGGCGTCCAGGAGGCATCCTAACCAGATGCCCGAGCCACCTCAACTGGCTCCTCTCGATGTGGAGAAGCAGCGGCTCTACTCCGAGTCCCTCCCGGATGACTGAGCTTCTCACCCTATCTCTAAGGGAGAGTCCAGCCACCCTGCGGAGAAAACTCATTTCAGCCGCTTGTATCCGAGATCTTGTTCTTTCGGTCATAACCCAAAGCTCATGACCATAGATGAGGGTGGGAACGTAGATCGATCGGTAAATTGAGAGCTTTGCCTTTTGACTCAGCTCTCTCTTCACCACGACAGACCGGTACAGCGCCCGCTTCACTGCGGACGCTGCACCTATCCGCCTATCGATCTCACGCTCCAGTTTTCCCTCATTCGTGAACAAGATCCCGAGATACTTAAACTCCTCCACTTGGGGCAGGACCTCCTCCCCGACCCGGAGAGGGCATGCTACCCTTTTCCGGCTCAAGACCATGGCCTCGGATTTGGAGGAACTGATCCTCATCCCGGCCGCATCACACTCGGCTGCAAACCGCTCCAGTGAAAGTTGTAAATCACGAACTGATGAAGCCAGTAGGACCACATCATCTGCAAAAAACAGAGAAGCGATTCTAAGGTCACCAAAACGGATCCTCTCAACACCTTGGCTGCGCCTAGAAATTCTGTCCATAAAAGTTATGAACAGAATCGGTGACAAAGGGCAACCTTGGCGGAGTCCAACTCTCACCGGAAACGAGCCTGACTTACTGCCGGCAATGCGGACCAAGCTCTGACACCGGTCGTACAGGGACCTAACAGCCCATATCAAAGGGCCTGGTACCCCATACTCCCGGAGTACCCCCCACAGAACCCCCCGAGGGACGCGGTCGAATGCCTTCTCCAAGTCCACAAAGCACATGTAAACTGGTTGGGCAAACTCCCACGCACCCTCCAGGACCCTGTTGAGGGTGTAGAGCTGGTCCAGTGTTCCACGACCAGGACGAAAACCACACTGCTCCTCCTGAATCCGAGGTTCGACTATCCGACGGACCCTCCTCTCCAGAACCCCTGAATAGACCTTACCAGGGAGGCTTAAGAGTGTGATCCCCCTATAGTTGGAACACACCCTACGGTCCCCCTTTTTGAATAGGGGAACCACCACCCCAGTCTGCCAATCCAAGGGAACTGCCCCCGATGTCCACGCGATATTGCAGAGTCGCGTAAGCCAACACAACCCTACAACATCCAGAGCCCTAAGGAACTCCGGGCGAATCTCATCCACCCCCGGAGCCTTGCCACCGCGGAGCTTTTTAACCACCTCGGCGACCTCAGCACCAGAGATCGGAGAACCCGACCCAAAGTCCCCAGGCTCCGCTTCCTCAGTGGAAGACGTGCCAGTAGGATTGAGGAGGTCTTCGAAGTATTCCGCCCACCGACTCACAACATCCCGAGTTGAGGTCAGCAGCACGCCACCCCCACCATAAATGGTGTTGGTCGCGTACCTCTTTCCCCCCCTGAGACGCCGGATGGTGGACCAGAATCGCCTCGAAGCCGTACGGAAGTCATTCTCCATGGCCTCTCCGAACTCCTCCCACGCCCGAGTTTTTGCCTCAGCAACCACCCGAGCCGCATGCCGCTTGGACTGCCGGTACCTATCAGCTGCTTCCGGGGTCCCACAAGCCAAAAAGGCCCAATAGGACTCCTTCTTCAGCCTGACAGCATCCCTCACTGCCGGTGTCCACCACCGGGTTCGAGGGTTGCCACCACGACAAGCACCAACAACCTTGCGGCCACAGCTCCGATAAGCTGCCTCGACAATAGAGGCGCGGAACACGGCCCACTCGGACTCCATGTCCCCCGCCTCCCTCGGAACGTGTTCAAAGCTCTCCCGGAGGTGGGAGTTAAAGCTCCGTCTTACGGGAGACTCTGCCAGACGTTCCCAGCAGACCCTCACAATACGTTTGGGTCTGCCAGGTCTGACCGGCATCCTCCCCCACCATCGGAGCCAACTCACCACCAGGTAGTGGTCAGTTGACAGCTCCGCCCCTCTCTTCACCCGAGTGTCCAAGACATGCGGCCGCAGATCAGATGAGACGACAACAAAGTCGATCATCGAACTGCGACCTAGGGTGTCCTGGTGCCAAGAGCACATATGGACACCCTTATGCTTAAACATGGTGTTCGTTATGGACAATCCATGACGAGCACAGAAGTCCAATAACAGAACACCACTCTGGTTCAGATCAGGGGGGCCGTTCCTCCCAACCACACCCCTCCAGGTCTCACTGTCATTGCCCACGTGAGCGTTGAAGTCCCCCAGTAGAACAAGGGAGTCCCCAGGAGGCGCACTCTCCAATACCCCCTCCAAGGACTCCAAAAAGGGTGGGTAGTCTGAGCTGCCGTTTGGTGCATAGGCACAAACAACAGTCAGAGCCCGTCCCCCCACACGTAGGCGAAGGGAGGCTACCCTCTCGTTCACCGGGGTGAACCCCAACGTACAGGCACCAAGATGGGGGGCAACCAGTATGCCCACTCCTGCTCGGCGCCTCTCACCAGGGGCAACTCCAGAGTGGAAGAGTGTCCAACCCCTCTCAAGGAAACTGGTTCCAGAGCCAGAGCCATGCGTTGAGGTGAGTCCGACTATTTCTAGTCGGAAACTCTCAACCTCACACACTAGCTCAGGCTCCTTCCCCACCAGAGAGGTGACATTCCATGTCCCAATGGCCAGCTTCTGTAGCCGAGGATCAGACCGCCAGGGTCCCCGCCCTCGGCCACCACCCATCTCACATTGCACCTGACCCCTTTGGCCCCTCCCACAGGTGGTGAGCCCATGGGAAGGTGGGGAGGCCCAGTGGCCTCCATCATTCATAAATAGAAGAAGTTTGGAACCACCAGGACTCTTCCTAGAGTTGGCCAACCATCTAAACTGAGCGATCAGGGGAGAGGGGCCGGAGGTGTCCAAGAACCCAATGTTCACCCTGTCAGAGCTCCAGCATTCTTGTGTGGTGTGAGAACCTTCCAGAAGGACAACCATCTCTGCAGCAGTCTACCAATCAGGCAATTATGGTATAGTGGCCAGATGAAAGCCGCTTCTAATAAAAGGCAACATGGCAGCTGATCTGGAGTTTGCCAAAAGGCACCTTCTGAGACCACGAGAAACAAAATTATCTGGTTTTATGAGACAAAGATTGAATTATTTGGTGTGAATGCCAGGCATCATGTTTGGAGGAAACCATTGCTCATCACCAGGCCAATACTATCAGTGATGTACAGTGAAGCATGGTGGTGGCATCATCATGCATTAGAGATGTTTTTCAGCAGCAGGAACTGACAGACTGAATGCAGCAATGTACAGAGACATCCTGGATGAAAACCTGCTCCAGAGTACTCAACCTCAGACTGGGGTGACGGTTCATTTTTCAGCAGGACAACAACCCAAAACACATGGCCAAGATCTCAAAGGAGCTGCTTCAGGACCATTCTGTGAAGGTCCTGGAGTGGCCAAGACTTGAATCTGATGGAACATCTCTGGAGATATCTGAAAATGGCTGCACAGACGTCTCACATCCAATTTGATGAAGCTTAAGTACTGTAAAGGAGAATGGGGGGAAAACTGTCTAAAGATATGTGTGCTCAGCTTGTGGCATGATATTCAAAAAGACTTGAGGCTGTAATTGCTGCCAAAGGGGAATCAATGGATGTGAAAACTTATGTAAATGGGATTTCTTAGTTTTCTAGTTTTAATAAATTAGCAAAAATCTAAAATATGCATTTTCACATTATCATCTTGTGTGTAGAATTTTGAGGAAATATACTATTTTATTACTATTTGGAATAAGGATGTAACATAACAAAATGTGGAAAAGGTGAAGTGCTGTGAATACTTACTGGATGAACTGCATACAATTCTGTTTACATATCAGAATGAACAATTATATTCAATTAAAGGAAAAGTTCCTCATTTCTCTTTAAGTGAACATTTATTTTGTACTGAAATAAAGACAACAGTACTTGTCTTTATAGGTTTATGTTTTTAACGCACAAATATTAAAGTTGACCTCCTTTAGAAAACGGTAGTCTAGACAAAGACAACAAATACCACACGACTGTAGAAAACCTGTTTATTAGACAAATTATACACAGAAAGCTTTGCCACTTGTAACAGAGGCCCAAGTTTGATCAGTTTTTGAATATTATGCAACACATACAACAAAATAGGCCTATATTAAATACTGTACATCTTAAACCTTTGAAAATTATCAAGTAAATCCTGTAGTCCTATGTAAGAAATTAAAAAAAATGTTAACAGATAGCTAGACAGCAAGTTTGTGCATGCTTTCTTTTCAGTGAACTTGCCAGGTTTTGTTATTCAGACAGCAAAACATAAAATCAAGGGGAAATTAAAACTGAAAATGACCTTGAGAAAAGCAAAACATTAGTGTAAATGTGTGTACTGTGGGCAGGACAGAGGAGAACCAAAGGCAGTGATGTAACTGCTCAATCCACCACTAAAGCTCAACATTATATTTTTCTTTTAGTTCAACAAAAATAGCGTCAACATGTAAAATATACATTTTCATAATGTCTCTTTATTTATACTAAATAATTTTTAATGTATGTGTCTTATTTGCCACTCGATAGCCTGTCTGTAACCTAAGAACCGAAGAAAAATTTCTAAGAGTGCTTGTTTCAAAACACCACGGCTTGACTGAATTCTCTACACACAGAACAATTTGTAGTTTTAGCCCCCACAAAAAAAGCAAACTAAAAACTTGCTCTAAACAATTATTACTAATTATTATTACAGTGTTAGTGGGAAACAAAAATGTTTGACTCTACTTTATCCTCCCGACAACCCATAAAATAATAATTTCATGTACCACTCCCATTCTCCACCTTAGAATGCACCTTAATGGTCTCATTTTATTTAATTGGCACTTAAAAAAAGTTACATCAATACATGTAGTACCTTTAACATGATATGAACCTGAAGCGTGTTTTGGACTCATGACGTCGTGATGCCACTCAGATGATCTTTCACTGATGAACTGCAGCTCTTGTTTCCAGAGTGTGTTTGAAACAGGAGGGTACAGCTGACATATAAGGCTTGACCTTAAGAGGTTGTTGGTAATAGCTTTTCCTAAACACAAATTCTTCTTCATTTCACCTCTTGAACCCAATAAGAAGAGATTCATGAACTTGAATCGGACATTTGTCATTTTCAACACCATTGTCTTGGGAGCGCTACGCGTTAGCAAAACAGAAACAAATCAAAAAGTACGAGTTTGAATGACTTGATGATGCAAAACCAGAAACTAAAGCACTTGTTTAGCAGTTTTTCAATGTACTGTATTCTGAAGAAAAACAAAAACAAAAGAAAACACTAAATAAAATAAAAAAAGACAGCTCAAAACAATTTTTTTTGTACTTCCTGACCAAAACACATTCCACGTAATTTTCTTTTCCAAAACAAAACTCAATAAAAGACATATAAGCATAAGCTTTGTGAAGTCTTTCAGTTTGTCTTTTATGCTTTGTAATTCTGACATCTGCTTTTTTTTTTAAAGGTCCATGTTTCATCACGCCTCCGAGAGTCTGATTCGAGGATCTCACTTTGACTTGAAAAGCAGATTGCACAATACAGGTGAGAAAAGAAAAAGTAAGGTCTACATACAATCACTTACAGGTCTGTGGGCACTGGTACAGTGCAGAGGGATCGACAAAGAGTTTAATGTGCATCAAAATGGTGAAAAGTTTCAGGCTGATGCACCAAAATGGCAGAAGTAGTTTAAGATCGACACACCAACCTGGACATACTCTCGCACTGTCATGGCATTTCAACAGTTTAAATTGTTTTAATTTTTTTTACAGACAGACGCACCGGGGAGTTGTCAGCTTGGGTTCAGCTGCAAAGTCTTATGTCTGGTCAGGGCACGGTGTGGACACCATCTTGAAGATGATTACATATTTAGAATCTCAAGTATTGGTAAAACAACACCAGAGAAGAAAAAGCACGTCAGATTCCCAAATATTGAAAAGGCAAAAAAAATAATTAAAAATAAAATCCTAATGAAGAATTATCTTCAATAGTCATGATCTTCTCAAAACCCTACAAAGTGCAGGGCTAAAGACAGCCAATATTACAGCCGAGACTATTCTTTCATGAGATCACTGCTTCAGAACTGCTTCTAGCTAAAGTCTCTGGAAGTTGTTTCATGGCTAAAGAGACAACTCATCACTGGCCGGTGAAAAATCTGGGGTAGAAAGAATTATTTCAGAGCATTGGTCGGCTTCAAAAAACACTTTTCAACCGGCTGCTCAATAAAAAGGGACTTCTGAGCTTTTTTTTTTTCTCCATTAAATGAGAAAGTCCTCATGTCATAAAAGAATAATAAAAAGGGTCTTCTTTCACACATATCTCCCAAAACTAAAAAAACTAAGCAATCACAACAACAACAACAAGAAGACAGCAAAGAAAACACCCACCCCCACCCTGTCCAAGCTCGTTTCCCTTCTTGCATCTCTCCAGCAAGGTTTGAAGGAGGAAATAAAAATGCCCCAATCGATCTCCACCTCTTTCGATTTTTTCCCCACATACAAACAAAAAACAAACAAAAATAAACACCCCTTGACATCCAGGCAGAAAAGAAAAAAAAAAAAAACACTCAATAATTGCTGTTTTCAAAGAACTCTATTCTTCATTTTTTAACCTTGCCACAATGCTTTTGTTCAACCATCGTATGACTTACTCTAATCCCCTCCCCCTTCTCCTCTTTCTGCCTTTTCTTCCTGAACCATAGCAACTCCTCATATGGAGGTGCCCCTGTCTGGATCATTGCCATATCCAAAGTTGGGTCCAGGACCTGTGGGCTGGTATGGAATGGACGACATAGTTTTAATGGGGCTGCGAAAAAAGCCACCATTGGGGGCCCTCTGTCTGAAGGGGCCTACCCCACCAGTTCGGTGATCCTGGAGACCGCCACCACCGAAACCGGAAGAAAATCCAGCAGCGGCTTTGGCTGAGAAACTACGGCTTAGGGTTTGGATCTGCTCAGGGATAAAGGTGGTGGTGGTGATGTGGGTGTTGCGGAAATCACTGATCTGCTCGAGTGCCTGGCGGGCAGAAGGCAGTGCATCCATGTCAAGGGGGGTTAAATCGACGGAAGAGGTGGAGAACTGCTTATGGGGGCTTTCATCCTCGGTGCACAAGCTGTTAACCCGGCGGTGTAGGTGCTCCAGGTCGATCTCCTTATCGTCCTGCAGGTAGGGAGAGACAGGCGAGGAGAGGAAAGAAGAAAAAAAAAAACAGGAAGTGGTGATGATAAATGGAAGAAAAGAAGAGGCATTAATGGTAGGGAAAAAAGATTGAAACAATAGTTGGTGGGAAAAAAATAATGTTGGAGGAAGAAAGGAAGAGGTACCGAACAAATTTATGGTATAGCATTTAACGGTTGGTGGAAAAAAATCAGCAGGAATGAAAGATTGAAGACAAAATCACAAAGACAGAAAACAAGAAAGACAATGAGACAGATGGATGTTGGGTAATGTGAGGAGAAAGGATGAAGGCAGCAAGGTGCGAGGGTTGTACATGAGTTAAGAAATGGGGAGTGTAATGAAGAAAACAGCACAGTATTTGTAGAAACGTGTAGAATGCGTGGTTGTTTTAAGAAAGTAGGATGTTACACATTCATTCATTCGGCATAAAGGATGAGTATAGTGAAAATAGAAGAGGCAGACAAGGACGAGCAGATAAAGGGGTGAACAGCAAACACGTCCAAACAAAGTTTATGCCACATAAAAAAAAGTAAAAATGTTCACAATGTTAGGTGTGAAAATACAAATGACATAAAAATAGGAGTCAATGTTTGTTTCCCACAGGGAAGGCACGGAGGTG
>JBBPBX010012096.1:6311-21847 GCA_038048925.1 Garcialebias charrua | reverse complement strand
AGGGGGAAGGATGGAGAGAGGGATAGAGAAGCACACTCTGAACTGTGGTCAGGAAAAGAAACATACACAAGGTATTTAAGGGAGGGCAGAAAATCAGGAAGTCACAGAAAAACACACTTATCATACTGCGTTGTCTGTGATTCCAGGATTTTAGGCTTACTACAAAGCAATAACGTTGAATTTTTAACTTAAATACGAAAAAAAATCTCTAAATGTTCCACATTATATTTCTCATTTTTTATTGATTCCTATTACTACATTGCATTATGGCCTTTGTCTCAAAAGTCTTCACTGAATTGATACCAGGCCATAATATTGTCTCTTCCTCATAAAGTGCAGAAATTTCGATGTTGTTCATCAGATCTATTATTCTTAACACTTTAAAGCACAAACAACTCAACTTAAGCTTAAACTAAACTTACAGTAAAGGAAACTTACAAAAACACTACAAATCCACTGGAAAACTTCATATATAAATATCTTATCTACTAAAAGTTGCAACATTGAGTGAGGGACGTTTCATGCTTTTATTGTGTAAGGAAGGGTGGGCATGAGCGCAGGCGGGTTTCAAATGAATGCGGGGGGAGCGGGGACATATAGTGAAGAGGAAAGCTCAGGTGAACATTGGAACGATAGAAAGTTCTGAAGGAGTTTTACATTTTCACATTCTGCACATATGGGTGACAACGTGCTTCTGGGATCGCTTTAGAGTCTCAGAAGAAGGTATTTGGTGGACAAAGTTGGGGGTTCAACAGGATTTTGAGGTAAAAAGTCCAAAAAGGTTTTGTGATAACGGGTCACATTGTTTGGGTTAAAAAAAGACAGTTTTACTGACCGTGTCCTTTGGGTCTGGGGGGTTCTGGAGGGCTCTCTGGCCTTACTGATTGCACCTCATGAGCAGAAGGGACCTGCAGTGGTGCCCTCCGGTTATCATCTAAAAGAGGGGCGGTGGAAGAAAGGAAAAGACGGCAGGGAGTGCCAATGTTTGCCCCTGAACTAAGGCCCTGTTTACACGGACACTGTGTGGGGGAAACGGATGTTTTGGGTATGTTAATTAGGTGAAAAGTTTTGCGTTGACACTGTCGAATTCTGTGGATACGACTCTCTCCCCCTCCACCCCCCGTCCTCATGATTTCACTGTAGTTACCATGCTGGGCCTTTAGATGGCGCTGTGATTTTTGGAACCTTCACTACTACGCATGCGCTGCCTGAGGTAAACAGACCAGCTGCCTCGTCTTGTTTTCCTCTCTGGCTAAAATCAGCTAACTACAAGTTGTTGTCAACAAGTTAACAACAAGTTAAAGCTGGAATTTGGATAAGAGTCAACAGATTTGAGTCAGTGGGACCCGCTTCATCTAACAAGCTGCACACTAGACGCTGAGACTGTGGACCAGAACCAGAACCGCTGAGTGGACTGTGGACCAGAACCGGACTTTACTCCGTGATGCAGCTGACTTACAGCAGGTAAATCAACGTTCTTAATATAATGTTTGCTTGTGTTTACTTTGATCACACAACAACTGAGTTTTTATTTATTTATTTATTTATTTCTGCCAGGTGGAGAAGCTGTCGCTCCAGCAGGCAGACGGTTCGGCGCGGTTCTGATGGGTCCAGATGAAAACACAGCAAGAGTCCAGTTCATTAACGTAGTTACAGTTCGGTTCACGTGTTTTAATAGTGTGTTCAGTTTAATTCTCAGTGTTTGTGTTTAAACTTTGGTGCTGAATAAATAAATAAATAAAAAATAAACCTGGTGTCTTCATTTTCACAGCACGTTACGCACTGTTTAAAAAATGTAACGAGTCCAGATAGATACTGTAGTTCAGATAAATTTACATCTCCCACGCCAACATAAATACTGTTTATTATTGTTAAACTGTTATATTTTGCAACGTGACACGTGAAATGTCAGACTGTCCACGCGCATGCGGGCTGCGCGCATGTGGTTGACACAAAAGCTCCACGGGAGATGTTTACATTATCAGCGGGGGGTCAGCGAAAAACTTCCACCTTGAGAGCAGGGTCAGAAAAGTATCGGTGTCATCGAGGGGGGCCAGCAGCGTCGTGTAGGCGATAAGCAAAGTCGCAAAGAGAAAGTAGCGGTTACACTCAAAATACGCGCCGTGTAAACTGGCCCTAAGAGTTTGAAGTAAAACCATATTGAAGGGACAGACTTGGTAACAGCACATGAAGGGAGGTGAAGGAAAAGAGGGATTCACAAATGACTGTTGTGCTGTCTGTGAAAAGAGAATCATGAGTGACCGTACGGGCAAAGAGGATTGAAGTAACTGAAGTGGAAGATTAAAGAGCAAAGGCCTGACTGCATCCAAAGTAAACTACTTTCAAATGTATATTTCAATCCTCCTCTATGATGTAAATTATAAAATCACTGAAAAAAGTGCTAAATAATCTGAAAACTGACAGTTTCACAACAGGTCTCTTGCAAAGGAGACAGTTGTGTTTCACTGAAACTATAAAGGAAATGAAACACACGTCTGGTTTACCATTAACTGCAAATGCTTTGGAGATTTAAAGCCAAGTTTTGACCACTGAATGGTTTTTTTGTCTTACAGCTTTTGTTAGAAACTCATTGTAACATAAAGTCAACAGGCCACTAAAAGACTTTGCATTTATTATTGCAAACCTTTCAAACTATAAGAGCCTTTCTGGTGAAGGATGCACCATTTTTCTCTACATGGAAACACAGCACCCTCTAAAGGCAGTAGAGCATTACTGCAGGCATTTTCAACTGGCAACATGCCAGGTAAAATAAACATAAAAAGTTACTTTAGGTTTGTTACATGAACATAAAAGTAAAATAACTACTCTGATGTCCACAATCTCCCCAGATAAATTATGACTATTACATAATATCGTCTTCACCTTTTAGAGCTTTTAAATAAATCAAATCAAATCAAATCAAAGCTATTGTATGTATAACCTTGGTGTAGGAGGTGAAGTGAACGTGGTCATTCTCATTTTGGGTGTGATCTCGGAGGGGTTGCCAGGTTCGTAGGAATGCTGCACAATCAGGGCGCAGGGAATATCACAGCATGCTGAGGGCTGGTAATGGGTGCTGGAGCCTGTGGTGTTGGGGATCTGGTTCTGGGTCTGACTACCCCGGACAAGGGGGTGCTCATTGGGGGCGTGGGGACACTGATCTGCAGTCTGAATGATGGACGGGCCGTCTGCCTGCTTCTGGTGCATGTGAGGGAAAGGGTTGAAAGGAGGGAAACAGGAAATGTGGAGAGAAAAGTAGATTTTTTTTTTATACATACGTTTGTGTGTATGCAAATAGAGGAAGATTAAAACAAGTAAAATCAAAATGCAAAGGCAGACAAAAGCAGCCATGCAGAGACAGAGAGGATGAAAGACAGACACGATCAGGCAGATTGAAATATGGTGGGGTGGATGAGAGAGAAGTAAATTGGAGAGACAGATGGGTGGGGAGGGGTGAGCGAGAAGAAAGACATGGCAGTCAGTCAGCGCACACTATAAGCAGGTCGCTCTGTGCTGTGTCCTCAGAGAGAGACATTCACACAGTTGTTGTATACCTGGAAAAGGGGAGACGTTTAAATGCCATTTTGTATTGCTCTCTCTCTCCCCCTCGCCTGCTACACCCCTCAACACAGAGTACTTATCTACAAGAACAAACAAGAAGGCAGTATGAGAGCTTCGAGCCACAGTGACACACATCATTGTGTAGAGTTAGAATGAGAAAAACTGACAGTTTACATCTGAAAAGGTTAGAAATTGGTACACACACACACACACACACACAAAGAAGATTAAAAAATGCCAGCTCTCCTCATACTAAATCTCCACAGACTTCATGATATATTAGACACGGTCTAAACCACACAAGTTACTGTTATGGAAGAGTTCTGACAATAATAACGATACACAAACCAATTTTAAATTTTGAATTTGTGATTTTTTTTAAAATGTACTGACAGAACTCTTTCATACCAACCTCAGGTTGAACATTTATAGGCCAAAAGGGTTGAAGCGAAACAGCCACTCTAATATGAATGAAATGGGAAATTAGACATTCTCCTGGAGATTGCTCATCTAAACCATTACGATCACCTCCATGAATTTCCTGTGAGCTATATTGTAATTACTGCACGCATACCACCCCCACCACCCAACAAAAAAATCAGTTTAGAAGCTTCTGAGTATTGCAAGTGCAATATTTGTAAATTTGGACATTTTTAAAATGGGGTAAGAGAAGCACCTAAATATATAAAGAACCATAAATGCAAAATACTTCAGTCAAATCTCATTTGTTGCAAGTAAAAGAGTACGAGCGAGCTTGATAGCAGCAACGACTTGAATGGAGACTGATAATGTGCGCATTTCTTCTGTGAAATGTCCTCATCTTATATACTAAAGAATAACACACTTTTTATCTTGGGAGTTCACATTAGTGAACTCAGTGGAACGTGTGCAGTTTGTGTCTGTGCGTGTGTTGGCCTGATAGAAAAGCTCATGAGCGAAACTGTTTGCATCAAGAAGCAGAATCATAAACAACGCCAGCCATTCCACAACACTGAACCACAGCGCGAACATCGACACGCGGTCAGAAGCATGTTAGCACAGCGCTGCAGCGTGCAATATGAAACGCACATACAAACATATATAAAATGTGAGTGAGCATGTTTTAGTACACATATAATAACACAAACACAGCTTGGGTGTATTAAAGTTTACACAGTGGATTGTGGGCTGTATGCAGAGAGCATGTACTGTATATGGATGCATGGGTGGGTGGGCAAGGGGGGTGATGTAGCTTTGTCCTCCAGTTTTACGGATGAATGTAGCCATGATTTGGGGGCAATGAGTCTTGATTAAAAGTAGATTGCATTCATCTTGCATTGAGCATTTGAGCGCAACATAACCGTCATCTTTATTGTGGCTGCTGAGGGATGCAGTGAACATGAATGGAAAGACTGGGTTAGCGTGTTTAAAACAATCTACAATAAGATTGCAATTATAATAAGCTTTATGACATGACATAACTTTGCATTTGTTTGTCAGGTAAAAGCCTGGCATGGTGAAGAAAGTATGAGGCGATAATAATGCATGCAGGTGCAAGGACAAACTCACTAGTGTGTGTGTGTGTGTGTGTGTGTGTGTGTGTGTGTGTGTGACTGTAAGCGTGGCTATGGGGAATCTGTCATCTTCAGAGAGGAAAGATGTCCTTGATTGTCTGAGTGGAAATCATTAGCACTTTAATTGTACGTCTGTGTAAACACCCCACACATTTATTTAAAGAAACGTCTGTGACAGGTAGAAGAAACCCACCTGATGAGCTCAACTCATTACATTCATTGTTTCAGGCGAGTTTTAAGTTCTTCTCGTCTAATTTTTTAACCAGGTAAAATGCCGTATGTTATACAGTTAAAAGTAACTCGCTGTGTTCGAGCAAGGAATTAAAAGCTGTTATGCTAACCCCGGAATTACACCACACGCGGCTCCGCCCCGCTCCGGTCCGCAGGTCGCAGCTGACGTGAGTCCTCGCCCACTGCCTCCGCTCTGCTCAGGTCCGCCTGGATGCGCCGCTCCAAGACACGTGCGAGATCGCGCGATAAATCAAGTGATAAATAAGTAAGTCAGAACAAAACAATTCATTCGGTGGAAGAAGGAGAACAACTGTAGAGAGACTGCTGCCTTGATCTTCTCTCGTAAATAAGCTACATGGTTTGAGCAACAGGAAGTGATGTTTACATTTCAGAATAAAATACGTTTTTATTTATTTATTTCTTGTATTGCGTTTGTAGGCGTAGTCATAGTCATAAATATAATAGTTTAGTCATAGAATAGTCATAAATGATAGTTTGACAGCATTTTTGTACAAATAAATCCGTATAGAGCTAGGATTAGTCCGCCCGTGGTGATTTTATTTTGTAAATACGGAAGTTGTGCTCGTTCCTTTTCCTGTTGGTGCGACGTAATCTTCAAAAGTTGACTCCGGCACAGCTCCGTCATCCGGCAGAAATAGAAAATTTTCTAATTTTGACCCCGGAATTACACTGCACGCGGCTCCGCCCCGCTGCGGTCCGCATGTCGCAGCTGACGTGAGTCCTCGCCCACTGCCTCCGCTCCCCTCAGGTCCGCCTGGATGCGCCGCTCCAAGACACGTGCGAGATCGCGCGATAAATCAAGTGAAGTCAGAACAAAACAATTCATTCGGTGGAAGAAGGAGAACAACTGTAGAGAGACTGCTGCCTTGATCTTCTCTCGTAAATAAGCTACATGGTTTGAGCAACAGGAAGTGATGTTTACATTTCAGAATAAAATACGTTTTTATTTATTTATTTCTTGTATTGCGTTTGTAGGCGTAGTCATAGTCATAAATATAATAGTTTAGTCATAGAATAGTCATAAATGATAGTTTGACAGCATTTTTGTACAAATAAATCCGTATAGAGCTAGGATTAGTCCGCCCGTGGTGATTTTATTTTGTAAATACGGAAGTTGTGCTCGTTCCTTTTCCTGTTGGTGCGACGTAATCTTCAAAAGTTGACTCCGGCACAGCTCCGTCATCCGGCAGAAATAGAAAATTTTCTAATTTTGACGGACTGCCGTCCGCTCTCCGCAGCTCGCCGCCGCCGTGCGGAGCCAGTGTAAATTCTGTCATTGATTATAATGGGTGCGTATTTGCTGCGGAGGTCGGACCGGAGCGGGGCGGAGCCGTAACGCATGTGGTGTAATTCCGGGGTGACGGACTGCCGTCCGCTCTCCGCAGCTCGCCGCCGCCGTGCGGAGCCAGTGTAAACTCTGTCATTGATTATAATGGGTGCGTATTTGCTGCGGAGGTCGGACCGGAGCGGGGCGGAGCCGTAACGCATGTGGTGTAATTCCGGGGTTAGTCTATATACCGTATTTTTCGGACTATAGTTCGCACCCAAGTATAGGTCGCATTGTCCAATTCTTGCCAAAGAATTGGAAAAATCCATATATAGGTCACACCTGAATATAGGTCGCACCTACGTCAAAATGTGGACCGTGTTTAGCTCTGCTGCAAATGTCTCTTCCACAGGAGCGCACAGCAAGGCTTTTAAGAAGATTAACACTTAAAAACAATTAATTGTTTGATAAAAAATTATAGCAAATATGTGTCTGAGCTGAACTTTTCTTTAATAAATGAATAATTTTAGCAGGATAAACACCTAAAAATATATATTTGTTAGCTGACATTATTGTAAGAGTGTGTCTCAGTTTAATTTTTGTTAATAAATGATTACAAATCAGCTTATTTTATAAAAAGCCATATATAGGTTGCACCTGACTATAGGTCGCAGGCCATGAAAAAATGATAAAAAGCCGCGACCTATAGTCCGGAAAATACGGTACTGCCAATGCATCTTTACAGTGCACCATACTAAGCCAGGTTTTCCAGGCCCACACAAACTGTGGGTTGACTTGTCCTATTTTATGTAGAGCCTGTGAAACTGCACAAGGAGCCACGTGCTCTTGGCACAGTCTGACCATCTCGAGTGCAGTATCTGCAGAGACAGTAATACAGATGACATGGAGCTCTTCATTTAAAGTGACAGTGAGAAAAGCGTCTGGTGGAGTTAATTACAAGCTTTATGGTTTGCTTCACTTTATTAACGTTAGGAAGCTGGATGACTTTAAACACAGCCAGACTCACTCCACTGGCCGTGACCAAGGCCAAATTGCACAGAGGCAGAGATTTCCCCAGTCGATAAATTACAGCATATGCAATTTATCTAATTAGCTGCTTTAAAGTTTAGTTAAATTCGCCTTCATTCCTGCATCGAGTCGGGACGTGCTGCAGTGGTCCCAGCTTGACTCTCCAGTTCTGCAAAAAAATATTCTGCACAGATGGTGATTGAAGTTCAAAGTATGGCATTTCCACAGTTTTTTTCACACACCAAACGAAGAAATAATGTCTCCGCTAAATTATAAGATATTTTTTTGATGAGGTTAGCTCTTCTTAGCTTGTTCGTTTAGACATGTGGTGGGTTTTGAGTTTATAATGAAAGTACATAATAAAGCAGTCTGAAAAATACAATAATAGATTAAGGTGACACACATTTTTTATAAAAGCATTAAAGGAATGGTCTTCACTTGAGAAGAGTAACTGAACAGCGCAGTTTTTGATTCTCACTCTTTTTGTAAAGAAAAAAATAATACACGAGTTGGATGGCTGGCAAAAACAGTAACCTTTAAGAAAGTAGTTCAAATCTTGCCTTCTTACATCCACACATGATGGCCAATCACTGAGTGAAGTGGCCGTGATTGTCAGACGGTCGATTTCAGAAGGTTACACTAACCGACGCGGCCCGATTGATTCGTGCGTGGTAAAGCTACAGGTGGGAAAGATTTCAGATGTCGTTCAATGAGGCGACGAGCACTTTTGGCTCAATGGTTGCTCTGTGGAAGCCGTTAAATGCAGCAACATCTGTAGATTGGTCAGTGCTGTGACACGGTGGAGGATAAAGGTCAGGGGTCAACCATCAAAAACGATCATGGCTGACTGAGCAAACTTCATTTTTACCAACAGAAACACAGCGGGGGGGTCACTCTGATGATGCTCTGAAAGCTTGAACTTACTTTTGCTCCGACGGCTACAATAACGCTATTTTTTTTTTTCTTTAAATACACATTAAATTTCACTCCTCTCTTATAAGCATAAAAAGCACAAACGTTTAGGAACGTCCTACATCGACTATTGAGAAATGGAGGTTGCTAAGTGGACTAGTGACTCCTAAATCAATTATAGTGATTTCCCTGTCTTTGACTGCCCATTGCCTTGGCCTGAACAGACCTTGAACAAGAATTACAAAGAGAATCAAAGCCTACCAGCGTTTAAATCCCCGCTGTCCCTTCCATTCTCCGACGAGGCTGCACTCCTGCGCTCAGTCTGGGGTTGACTCCGCTGGCTGCCCTGGCTGACTAATGAAGATAGCAGGGGGTGGGCGTGTGTGTTTGTGTTGCAGCTGAACCACACTGTGCTTAACATGACTCTGGGTTCAAGCGAAGGTTTGGTGTCTTTGTGGCTGCTCAGTGGAAAACATGACCACTGGTCTGAATGACAGATTAAAGCTGTAAACTGAGCAGGGGGCTGAGCGTGGGGGGTGTGGTGTTCACATGTGTGGAAAAAAAAAAACTAAAGACACTGGCAGCCAGTTCAGTTCTAGAAATGCATACTTTGCTGAATAAAATCAAGAAACTTCATGTTTAGATATTATTGCAAATAATGAACTGTCATTCTTTCTATTTCATAAAGTGATAACTGATTTTTTAGGAATGACTATGATGGTAGAAAGAAGATAATCCTGCTGGAAGTGCCGCAGATTGCACAGGGAAATAATGCTCGACGTTGTGTTTGAATTTAGCTGCAGATTTTCTTGCAACTATTAAGGTACAGTATTGCAACAATGACACTAATGTAAAGATCTATAAAACACCATTAAAGTGAACCGCTTTGACATTTTTAATAATATCTCTCTTTTACAGTGGCAACAATCCACTTTGGCCTTGGTCCCACTTTGGCAAGTTATGCCCCTTTTCCACCTCTATTATACTCAGCCCCAACTCTGCTCAGCCCTGCTCAGATCAGCTCTTTACACGTCGCATTTCCACCGCACTTCAGAAACGGTTCTGGAGGCATGTCCGGAATCCAAAATCCTGCTAATGAACTTTTAATCAACTTCAGTTCACCATTAAGAGTGAGAGTTCTGCGATGAGTTAAACTCAAAGCAGTCTGCTCCTCAGATAAGTAATGTTAAAATGTTATTTTTTAAATATGAATGTTTCTGTTAACTTATTTTATATATGCATATTTCTGTTCAGTACCCTGAGACGACTTCTGTTGTGACTTGGTGCTATATAAATACAGGTAAACGGAATTGAATTAAATCTGATGAACCAGATTCTATAAAAACATCTATATTTAAAATTCTATATTTTTCTTCATCGTTTGCTGTATTTGCACTCGTTGTGTCTACTTTTATTGTTCAATTTGGATATGTGGTTTTGTTTCTTGTACACAGATTTTATTTTAGCTTTGATTTAAAGTGTAATTCTTGTTTTGCGATTTGTACATCTGTGGGTTAGAATAAAGTTGAACCAAAGGCTGTTTACTGTAAACATATTTGAGGGAAACATTCCAGAGAGATCCACTAATTTTGTCTTTTTATGATTTTTCAGCAGTTAACTTTAATTAACATATTATTAATAAAGTCAAAGTGAAAACAGGATTTCATGATAAAGCCAACACCGTTTATTTATTTTTAATCTTTACTGAATAAAAAAAAAAAAAAACATTAGGTGTACAGATTGTACCCTTCTGTCCCGGTCCTCCCGTCTGCCTGGGCTTGGAATCCGGTCTTTGTGAGCATGAGGCAGGCCTTGGGGTCCAGCCTTACATGCTTCAACGGGATGGCAGCTCGTATGATCCTCCACGGTGACTAGCTTGCTCAAATTTTGTCGTTGGTCGCCAAACACAAATAACGCCTGGGCTTCAGTGTTCGGTGTTGTCATTATTGTTGTTAATATCTTAAAAATAGATTCAGCAGCTGCTCAGAGTTCCAAGAAGATCGGTGAAGAGTTTCTGAAAGAGATCCAGTGACTCCTCCCTCATGACCAATCAGTGACCAACAGCGTTCTGACGTCATGTTTATGTCCCGACTCAGCTCGAACGGTCCCACCAGAGAAGCAGGGACAAAAAAACAAACAAAAAAAAAAAAGGCAGAATCAGCCTCAAATCAGCTAAATAGTACTGGTGGAATAGGGATCGTTCCATGGCAGGCTGAGTAGAGTTGGTGCTGAGTAATAGTGATGGAAAAGGGCATTAGAGATACAATTACTGTATTTTTCGCACCGGATTACAAGGTGCATTAAGTTCATTTTGACAGATTTTTGAGCGCTGTGTACCACATAAAATCAGTTTGAGGTCAATAAACACAACCAGAATTAATACATAAGATGCAATGGATTATAAGACTCACTGTCGATTTTTTGAGAAAACTCAAGGATTTTAAGTGCACCCTATAGTTCGAAAAATACGGCACTTGAAGCAGCTGAAGTCGTTCAAAGATCTACAGCAGGTAAGACTATTTTTTTTTTTTTACAACATTTCAACAGAACCTTACTTCAAAATATTTGAACTACTCCTTTAAAGGTACTTTATGCTGGATTTGCGATATACTCATGCTTTAATGAGCTAAAACAGGAGTATACATTTAAAATGATTATCCCTGCTTGTATGATTACAGAAGTGCACACTTGCCCTTGTAACACTTTCAAGTCCTGCCTTACTTGGATTTTGCTGCTAAGGAAAAAAAAACAAAAAACGACTTAACATTAACCACAAATGGAATTTAACGTTTAAATAAATCAATATGCAAACAGCCCAGAGGATATGTAATAAAGCCGCCTAATCAACTGCAGTTCTTGGTGTGCTTCAAGCCGTTGCAGGATATTCATTGGGACGCTGTGAGAATCTTCAACTGGTTTGTCACAGAGTGTTGTGACCACTAAAGTGATCACAGCTTATGAAACACATCATTCAAGTCACTCACAAACCACCAATTCTCTGAAAACTGCAGATACCGTAAATGCTATTTGTGCTTGTAGTAAATTTGAGCATTTTGTGTCAAAGGGCCACTCCAGTCACGCCATTACTAACCACAGAAGAGTTGATCAAGACTTTAGAAACTGTAGTTGCATAGTAATGCAATGACTCTGATAATGTACTAGTAATCACTGATTCAATCACCTTGGAGTGACATTTAATAGAGCTGAATAGAGATGAAATAGTTTGCTAAATGACTTTCTAGATGACTGCAGCTATTGGTATTTCATCACAAAGGTAACCTGATCTGTCATTAAATCATAGTGGCGAATTTCACTTCTCATCTTTTAGTCAATTTCTTAAATTTATATTTCTTGTGACTTTAAATGACCGTGAAGCCAAAGATTAAAGCGATGAAATAGACTTCCTTCACTTGTTTCTGGTTAACAGAATCGCATTTGTCCACCTTTAACAGCAACGTTTGTTAATAAATTGAAGAACAGCTCTCCCATGATTGACAGTATTATTTCAATGGGGACGAGCAGTTCAAAAGAAGGTTAGAAAACCGCTCCTCATTAATTCTCTTAATCCATTATCTACAATTTAACCTTGACCTGCCTGCATCAAATGGCTTCCTAAGAAGATGGGGAGGGAGGGAAAGTGATTGTTTGAAGCGGAAGTAATTTACCTTGTGGCAAAAACATTTTCTGCAAAAAAAAAAAAATTAATCTGTGCTGCTGCTTGCACCGGTCCAATTTGTTACTGACACATAAATGATTAACTCCAAACCAAAAGTGAAAAATATTGTTTCACACATAATTACATTTTCTTGAGCTCCTCGCTGGATGTTTTGCATATCAAATTTGGTGCACTTTGCTGCAATCCCAGAGTTTTGATTAAAGATATGAACGTGAAGCCTTTCTCGCCCTGTGTTTTGGTAAACAGTGGGCATGGGGACTACGGGAAGGGGCTTGGTGTTGGAAGAAGCTGGTATAAAACACTTTTTTTTGTCACCTTTTAGGAGAAAACGAGTCATCAATTGATATGGGTCCCAGCTATGACCGTCACAGGTGAAAAGCAGCCTAATGGGAATGTGCAATCCATAAAAAGCGACTAAACATGCCCCCGCGAGACATTTAACTTGCACGATTTTACCTGTGTTAGCAGACGTTTTCCTCCAAGCAGAGGGAAACGTTTCCAGAGTCATTTTGATTGCCTCAAATGATATTCCTGCTGAGGTGATCATCAGCACGTACTCCTGATTAGATATTTCACACCATGCAGCTGCTAATTTACAAGAAAAGTATGCCGCCACTGCTTTTAGGGTGGTGGATGATGGAGGGGAATGTTGATAAAACCGTCCGTGTTCAACACAGTGAGTCAGTGTTTCTGACTGCCATGTTCTGCACCGTTCCAACGGGCCCTCGAGCTGTTTTTGTATTCTGCCAGAGTCCTCTTCTCTCAAAAGCCCTGGCTTTGCTGTTCATAACTCTTTATCACACATGAATCATTTAAAAACAAACAAAAAAAAACCACTTGAAATGTTAAAACAGGTGCAATTTTGCAGGAAACCAGAAACAGATGACTGAAAACATTATAAAAAATAAAATAAAGCTTTTATATGGTAATATTAAATACATCACAAAATACTCAGTGTTTTATAACCTAACTTTTAACCCTAATGTGTTTATTATCCATACTTCACATTAGATATCTTATTGGGAAGCACAGAAACTGATCATGCTGTAATAAAGATTAGGAAGAACCACCATGAGTTAAAAAAAAAAACATCTCACTTTAATTAAGTCTGGTTAAATTTGCTACTTAATTCACTTAACACTCACATTCAGTTTGCCTTTGGCAGACAATATGTGTCTGGCACATTTTTTTTTTTTTTTATAATTTAATGGCAACTCTAATCACACAAACAATTAGAATTAATAACCAGATGGGCTGTTTTCTAAACTAAATGCCACACTCAGTTTGGGGTTCAGTGTAATATTATTATAACGTAATGTGACTTATTTACTGTACTCTATTAGAAAGACCAGTGTTTGAGTGAGAGTTGAACAAAATTTTAAGATCCTTTTAGAGAAAACGCACACAGGCCTTGTGAAAAAATACTTTCAATGAATCATGTAAGAAGTGTATTGCTGATGTCGCTTGACAGCAAATTTAGCTCAGCAGAGTGTTTTTTTATTAGATTAATATGCCGTCAGAGTTTTACCTTCTTTGCAACATGGACTACTCTTAAATTACTCATGCAAAGTCAACAACTGCCTTCGCTAGCTCTGAAACGTGTCCCACCATCCATCCTGTCGCTGTGTTTTAACCCAGATCCCTCTCTTCTTCTTTCACTATGCATTACATAAAGAGAGATGGGATTTATAGCAGACCTTGCTTGCACCCCTCTCTGTCACATCATTTCTCTTTCTGAGGTCATCCCATCCATCCTACCCTACCTCCTTGGAGGGGACTCTGGATCCCTTCCGTCGTGACCACCAGCTTTCCACCATAGCAATGAGGCAGGAGAGCACCACGCCAGCTGCCAGGACGCAGAAGACGCCAGCGAAGCTGTGGATATCGAGGGCGTTGCCACGCTGCCGCGTCTGCTCTAAGCTGTAGAGGTCACAGGGGCTGTCCTTGGGCCACCACTTGAGTTTTAGGATGTCCATGTCCCCATTCTGCTGCAGTTCCAGGATTCTAGGACAAATGCACAAACAGAAGCATGTTTTTTTTTTAAAAAAAACATATGAACATAATCTGCAAATCGAAGCCTACTTATCAGCCCATTTAAATATCACACGTCTATTTTGAAATCAAATACCTTATGACGCTTCAAACTGCTGAGAATACAAACGCAGGGAACGCATTGAGCAGCCAGTAAATATGCAGATAAATGAGCAGCAAGCCAGACACAGCATTCAGTTTTGAATAATCAGGTAATTGATGGCATTCAAGTACCAGTTAAAATATTACTTTGTCAAAAGAGTTCTTGCTCGTTAAAAAACAGCCATGGAAAATAAATTATGTGCACAAATCAATACCATAAAACCCAAACGCTGCAGCTTTTTCCCCCCCCTGCAGTTGCTGTAACTCCTGCCTGCCGTTTGAGGGCAGTGTTGTCCAGTTCAAAACCACCATCATCATCACTGACGACCATATTGGGCTGTCAAACTCATTATGGCTAACATTAATATGTTTTGCAGCACAGCGCAAGTACACTGCCACAATGTCATTATGCGGCTTAGCTTTAGTCGCACGATTGATGGCTTCAGAGAGGATACAGCTCAGAGGTTGATGGGGTCCCTCTGTTAGCCTTCAGCTTATTATTTAACTGGGTCGTTCATTTTGGTTTGGAGGAAAGCTGCAGACAAACACACACACACACACACAGCGACAGGCTTAAAGATATTTAACAAATCTGGTGTGTGGGGAGGGGGTGGTAAAAGAAAGACATACAATGATGAAGAAGGCGTCCCCCTCCTCACCTCAGAGACACATTCCTATTAATTGAGATAAAAAAATAATAACCCAGCAGGTGTAAACTGAGCACAGACGACGGTCAGTACACAGCAAACCTCCTTCAAGCCAGGCAGTCGCAAACTTGACTGCATTTTGTGTCCAAGCAACCAAAACAAGGATATCAACATATGCACATCGTAACAATGATTAAAACTTGCAGTGATGACATGAATGGAAGTGTTTATCTCTCATGTTCATTTTTCCTCGTACAGAATTCAAAATGAATACTGTACTGAAATCAATCACAAGATGCAAATGAGCCCTGCAGCTAAATACTTCATCTGCAGTAACGGGGAAAACGAGCTGTTTTAACGCGAGTCAGACAAACAGGCTAACATGTCACTTTTGAACTGTGGCAATCTCATTCTGAGACAACCGCTTTCACTTTGTGATCTGATAGCTTTAAATAAACCACACATTTAAAAGCCAGACAAGTCATTCTAATAAGACATCATGCCCA